>JAFIDM010118119.1:0-18896 GCA_023159025.1 Thereuonema tuberculata
TAAGACATAAAATTGCACACTTAAAATATCCAAATCCCGAGTCACTTAGAGTAAATAACGTTCACAAGTGGTGATACAGTTCACGTGAGTCCTTGTCGAAAGTTCGTGGCAGGTCAATCGGAAGGGGAGAAAGGTCCACAGTTCTGTTTGCACTCTTGATTTATTCGAAGCGCAATTGTGAAGCACTTGAATAGTTCAGTATCCGCCAAAGATTATGCTCCTTTCGTAACCTTCTCCCGGAGATACAAAGCCTTGGATTTGAAAGAACGTACTTTGACGCAGTCAGTCCTCGGAATTGCTATCTTTAGGATTTGTAGATCTCAGTCAGCTACGAAGGGCTCTCATTACGCATACCTGGAGATTGAAGAACGTTCTTTATTTCAGACGCAACAAATCTCCAGACTGCAGAACTATACCTGAGCTCGGCTACGGCTTTAACGGTGGTGAGTTCCCAGTAGTGAGTAATTTTCGAAGGGCAGCAGGTTGGCTGGTTGCCTGCCCTTCGCGTTCGCTCCCTCACTCTGTCTCCTTTTTGTCCTATCCGAAACACGCTGTCCCCCGAGTGGTGACGTCACCTGATCACAGAAGACGCTAGTCTGTCTACAGTACATCTGTGAACAGTCTGAAAGATGAAAGGAAAAGACAAAGGACGCCATAAAGTAAAGATGAAACAGAAGTCAGATGGAAGTATTATAAGCATCTGGGAGCCAACTGCTTTTAAAAGACAAAGAAGCGTTTGGAGTAAGGATTGGAGAGATAAATAAATGAGTAGATATTTTCAAAACCTAATAAAATGTTTAATAAATGAAAGAAAATGAAAGGGATGGAAAACGGGAAAAGATGTAACAAGCTGGAGCCGTTACAAGCAATTAAAGTAACTTTAAACGTCTACATAATTGATGAAGATGACTAACTTTAATTATATCAAATGAAATGGCAAAGAATGGATTGTATACAAGGATTAAATGAATAAATGACCACTTTACCAATCCATTTTTAAGATTCAAAATCGTTTTCAGCATCGAAAGTTGCCGTCTTTTTATAGTTTTTTCGGCAGGGAATAATTTGGAGCAATGAATTTTAATTAGAATTATTCACTTTTACATTTTTTGGGTGCAACCAAGGATCTATTTTGAAATTACTTGAAAGTCTTAGCAGTTTCCACAAATTTTAAACTTTATTTATTCAGTTGCATTTTTCAATAGCCATCACTTTTTACAGAAATGGTTTGTTTTGTTTTAATTACATCACAAAATTCACAACAAGAAAGTTCTGAATTAATTTTAACATTTAGCAGATGTTTAATAGTAGATACTGAAAGTCTACCTCAATTCGAGCAGATGTTCCAGGCAAAGATATCGCAAACTCAATCATTTTAGAAATATTACAACATAAAATATCAGTCTTTTGAAATACCTTAAAAATTTCTTTCCAATTCTCTTCAATAGCATCTCGTAGTTTTTCAGAACTTGACCACAACCTAATCTTTAGTTTTGAATTACCTGTTTCAACAATGTACGTTCATCAAATAGGTCATCAATATTTTTGAAATCTTTTGTAATTTCAGTAACAATTTGTGCACTTTCTTCTAAATCAGACCAAGCAATCTCAGTTCGTAAATTTATTCACTGAAACTTCCTACTTTTTCAAAACTTGTTCTCCATAATATAAGTATTGGATACTATAATTATAAAAATTTTCTACACTTGAGAAGAATTTTTGTTCCTGAACATCATTATTTTCTTTTAGAGTGAATAGCAATTCTTTGGCAGAAAATTATATAAATTTGTGAGTTTTTCTTTCCTGAAGGTGACAAATTACTTCAGAATATTTCTGAAATGCTTCTGTTGCAGTACTAGAAGTAGCTTCCAATTTCAGAACTACATTATTAAATAACAAAAACAGCTCACTTTCTAGATTTTCACAAAAATCAAATAATAATTTTAGGCATTTGTTACAAGATAAGAAGAATGATTTTAAACCATCAAAAAATGGAAAGAATTCTTTCCATTGCAGCTAACAAACTGAGGAACCTTGGGCTGCTATGCTATTTTTTGTAATCTGTTTCCACAAATTCACAGAACTCTTTTGAGTATCGTTATTCATACTGTATATATGTGAAAATATTTATAATTTTTTATAATAATAACTTCTATGTCCAGGGGTAGCGAATAACATGCTTTTTTACTGAATTGTGTAAAAGAGAACCAGTGGTTCAGCTGAACAAGCAATTCCTAAAATAGATCTATCTAAATCTCTTTGAACTTTTCTGAACCTATTTTCATTCTGCTTTCTCTTCACTTCAACAAAATTACTGTTACTGTTTTCCTTCAAGTTTGTATTTTTTACACACTGCAAATAACTGAGTCAAAAGATACTGAGTCAAAATTTGAGCAGTTCAGCTGATACTTCATCGAAATTGAAAGTTTAACTTGAATTCTCTCCTCCAGGCTGAAATTTCCTACAACAATTGGAACAAGTTTTACTTCACTTCTGTTTGAGCTATCCAGCGTTACCGTTACATAATTAATGTTTTCCAAAGAACGCAACACATTATCAAGTATAAATGGCGCAATAACGTTAACAATAATTTCCTCGGTTTTTGATCTAGCAAATGAAAATTTTGGGTCATATAACGTTTTCACCAGTTTAGATGTGCAGTCTGATGTTCTTAAACTGATTTCGTGTCTAGCAGTGTGGTATAAAAATGTATCCTCTTTAGTAGCACACTCCAGATCACTGTTATTCGGTTTCCCATCATTGGCTTTTAAAAAATCTCTTATGTTTGCTGAAGCAGTAGCATTATAGCACTCCTATGTTTGGCTGTTCTCACGTGATATTCAGTATCTCCCTTTCCTTTATGTGCAATAGAAAATTCTCCAGTTCATCGTGTGTTCACGTTCATTCCTGTTGCAGGTTAACATGAAAAACACTTTCATTTGCCCATTGCTCAACGATGAGACAAAACACGAATAGAGATGAAATGATCAAAAACGTGTATATGAGTTACTTCACACACGGAAACAATATAAATACACCTCTCTTGTGTTCATAAATCACTAAGTTAAACGTTGTGGCGATGTCATGTCTCCGGTAGCGATAACTCCTTTTGGATGTCATGGCTTGCTCCAAGGACGACTGAGAGAGGTTCGGCCGTAAGAGAATTTTTAAAAACGCGATGTCGAACATATCGGTCTAAAATTTAAAAAAAAAATCCTCCTTAGTCATAAAATTCTGAAATCCCCGGACACTTAATTTACAAATACTGTTTTAACATAATTGAGTAAGTTATTATTTTTTGAAGGTTAAATTTAAATGTTTATTATAATGTTTCGAAATCTTTGGATTTTTAAATGAAATTAAAATAATTTTTTAATAATTTCTTTTAAGTTTTTTATGAAATTTGTCGATGATTTTGAATTTTTAAATATCTACTAAAATATAAAGACAAACTTTTTTACCTTCTAGTTTTAAAAGAGAATTTTCATCTTCTATATTTAATAAACGACAGGAGAATGTCAAATATTACTTTCGGAAAAGAAAATTCTAACTCAGAAAAGCAGCGGATTGTTTGTTATAAATGTTTTTACCATAATTTTAACATTTGTATGGGGAAATTGCTTTCACCATTTAAAATAACGATTTATTACAACACACGTAAAACATTACATATTCATACAAAAAAAAAACGAATTTCATCATCTATTTTTTTTTTTCAATTTCTTTGCTAGCATTTCATTTCTTTAATTTTCTTTGTTCTTAATTGAGAACGAAATCAATGTAGTTAATTTTATTTTTTAATATTTGATGAAATTTACAGTGAAGTTTATAATTTCTATTATCTTCGAAATGTTCCTTTTTTCGATTTGTTTTCTTGATTTATTTTAGTGCCAGACTGCTTATAAATTTATTATTTCAAATATTATTTCGGTAATTATGAAAACAAATTTAATTGAAGTACTCTATTTATTTTTGAAAAGCAGAGAATTTCATCACTTAATGAATTCTATTGAAATTTTTAAATTAATCCTTTGTTGAAAAATCGAAACTCATTAAAAAATTATTCTGTAGAAGAAAGAACTTCAGTGGCTACGGCCACAACATGTGCTGAGAGTATTGATTATTTTATTTCAACCATCAATTGACCTTTCAATTCTTGAAGCCATCAGAGAAAATTTAAATTAACAGAATTCCTAAATAGGTTTTCTAAAAAACATTCACATTATTTTCAACTATTTATTACTTTTACAACTGTAAACCAACATTATCTTTTTAATCGTACTATTAATAATTTCATGGTCATTTATTCATTCGAAACCAATAAAGTAAAAACGAGGCTTATTAGTTCAAAGCAGAAATCACATTGAAATTTACTAAAAAGTGGAACGAATTCAAGCAAACCTCTTTTAAAGTGGTTGAAGTATAATTTATGGTAATAATTTACTTCAATTAAAATTTTTAAAAAATTTCAATATGGTATTTGCTTATATTAGTAATATCTCACTTTATTCATTTTGATCAATCTGTACATGGGGGATTGCCTAGATAATTTGATAATAAAATATGTTTTCAAAAGATATGTAAGCACAGAAGACAAGAATATAAGAGATTTTAAGATTATAAATTCCACCCTTAATCTGTTTCTTTTCCTTTTTTCCCCTTGTTAATTTTCAAGATAATCCCTCCCTTCTTGATTTGGTGGGTCTATTTTCTGATGCTTTTTTTATTATTATCCTTTTAATTATTTTATCTTTTTATTTTATTCCTTATATTCTCTTTGATTTCACTGCTTTTCATTTCATCCGTTTTAACCCTTCCTTTTAACACTTCCTTTCATCACCTCCGTTATTCGGGTTTTCATTATCCTTTTTCATTTCTTGTTTTCGTTGCAACTTCAAGTCAACTAAGATTTGTTTGTCAACATTGCCATGTGTTTTAGGCCCCAGGTTCGGCCGATCGCTTCCAGATGGCATCACTAGCGTTTTCCCGATGCTTTTTGATTGAAGGCGACACCCCACCAATGAATATTCCGAGCGTTCCCATTGGTTTGGCCTCTTAAATAAGGCAGTCGACGGCTTCTCAGATCACAATCACCGATGAAGCCTTGTCTAAAGGAAGGCGAAAGCTCTGCACTCTCGTTTTAATTTTTAACTTTTTTAATCTTTTGAATGTTTTAACTTTTAATTTTTGGTTTTTTAGTGTTTTTAAGCTTGTTGTAGGTCGATTCATTAATTACATACATCAGCACACGTAAATATTTCTCATATTTTTAGATTGTTAGGAGTAAACACTTAGCAAAATCTTCTTCACGAGAAACGAAACCCTGTATTTTTTACTGGACCACAGGATTCACGAACTTACATGTAGGGGCCTTAAGAAAATTTATCAATACCGAAATCGTATCATATCTAGGTAAAGAAAATAAAGTTTAAATATGAATTTTCTTTGAGGTCAAATAATTCTATTTTTGCTTGTTTGCAATTTTCTAAAATTCCTCAAAAAACCGACATCACCCAAAAAAAAATCTTAAAATTCGTTCTAGTGAGAAAATGACTTAAATTTCCATTCACATATATACTTAAAACGATTAATGTTTTTTTACACATATCGTCAAAATTAATAATATTTAAATCTGAAAATTCATAATCTTTAGATGTATAATAATAATCAACCACATAATATAGTCTCAAAACATAATATTGAATGAAAACAAATCTAAGTTTTGTGGCTTCATATTGATTCTCCTTCACTTTCTTCAAAGATTAACTCTTTTTCACAATCAACTCTGTTTTTTGATAGCTCCGAAGCATCTACGTTACTGAATATACCTGACATTTAGAAAAGGTGATATTTAGATGAAAGAATCAGCTTTTCACTAATGATGGGATCATCACAATTCGCAGATACCGGAAAAACAGAAAAAATGCAAAGAATTCGGAATTGATACACACCATCTTTTTATCTACTTCAGATCTGCTTATGACAGTATTGATAGAGGTAATCTTTATACAGTCGGACCTCGCGAAAGTGACCTTATATGCGGGATGCCCTTATAACCGATTCATACGCATTTGTCAATAAATAAGCATTATATAAATACAGTATAATTCTGTGTAAAATTTAATATGTACAAAAATATCAGTTCATTATATTAGAATTTTTTAATTTAGTTGAACCTATTAAAATTAATGGAATCAGAAATAAATTATTTTTTAAAAATTTTAATTCGGAATAAAGTTGTATACAAATAGTTCTAGTATGCTCAAGCAAAGTACTGATATACAACTGACCTTACTTAAAGTAATCCATAATATTAGGACTGTCGCGACTTTGATTTCATCTTTTGTACAATGTTTTCAAAGTTTTGTAGTTTCTGAAAATTTAATGCTTTGAGTGCTTCTGCTTGTGTCCCCGCATCATTTTCAGTGTCACTGTCGTTATGCTCACTTTCTAATGCATTGGAATCTAAAACTTGCGAAACAATTTCGGAAATCGAAGCTTGAGAAGTGGTAGCAATTTCATCATCAATTCTCACATATTCAGTTTCTCCTTCTATACCATAGCCGCGATTTCAGAGATCTTTATTAGCACAGATAAAGGAATATGGTATTCATCATCTTTTTGCCTAGAAATTGAGGGGATGAAGTGCTTTGAGAAAAAGTTGTCCCTCCATCAGTAGGAGAAATGACGTTAATAAAAGATCGTACCCACGGAAAAATTCTTGGAATTGAATCAGTGTGGCACTGAAATCACAGAAAAAAGTGATCTTATATGCGATTACGGTATACGATTTAAGACCTGACAATATATCCGAAAATCCATATCAAAGAATTCCTATTCAATGTGCCGGGACTTTAGAAAAGTGACCTTATTTACGGTCAACCTTACATCGAGATCCTACTGTATAGCAATGGAAGAATTATAGATTCCTCAGAAATTGATCGCCCTTGTGAAAGCTACTATGGAAAATACTCAGTGTCAAATTAAGATACAGAATATATTATCAAGTACTGTAATGATCAATAATGGAGTTAGGCAACGAGATTCATTATCATGCCTTCTGTTCAATATAGCTTTGGAGAAGGTTATTAGAGATGCGGGTATTTACACAAGGGGAACCATCTTATTTAAGTCAGTTCAGATTTTGGCGAATGCTGATGATATTGATTTTATTGCAAGAACACCAAGAGCAATGAGACAAGCTATTACAAGCTTCGAAAAAGCAGCAAGAAAGATGAATTTACAGATTAATGAAGAAAAAACTGAGTATATGCCCCCAGCCAAGAAAGACTACCCTAGTGGATCTACATTCATTGAAATTTACTCGTATTAGTTTGAAGTTGTAGGTAGCTTTACGTAACTTGGATCCGAAGTTAACTCCAAGAACAATGTTAGGTCTGAAATCCAAAAACGTATAATGTCTGCTAATAAGTGTTATCATGGCCTCCGGAAACATATGAAGTCGAAGCTGTTGTTTAGGAAAACTATTGTCGTAATGTTTAACATTTTAGTAAAGCCTGTACCAACATATGGAGCTCAGACCTGGACACTCAAGTGCTGATGAAAGGCAAATTTTTGGGCCAGTGGAGGAAAACGGTATCTGGCGAAGAAGATATAATTATGAATTGTACAATTTATATAAAGAACCAAGCATTGTCTATTGCATAAAGATCAGAAGGTTGGAGTGGGCTAGACATGTGCTGCGTGCTAAGGATAGAATGATAAAGAAGATATTTAATGCAAAGCCAGAAGGGTCCAGGAAAGTTGGAAGACCAAAGCTAACGTGGGAGCAAGGTGTGAGAGAGGATGTAAAGACAATTGGAATTAAGAATTGGTGGAGCGCTCCACTTAATACGAAAGAATGTGGAAAACTTCTTCAAAAGGCCAAGGCCAACAGAGGGCTGTCATGCCGTTGATCATTATGAGAAAATACCTTATGATGTATAATAATAATGAACCACATATAAAGTCTCAAAACATAATATTTTCATGAAAACAAATATAAATTTTGTGGCTTCATATTGTTTCTCCCTGAATTTCTTCTAAGATTAACTCTTTTTTACAATTTTAATACATTTTTTACATTTTTTTGTTTATAGAATTGTAAAAAAAGAAACCACAAAGAAAAAGAAGTCATATTTGTCTTTCCAATTTATAAATAGACGTAAATAATAGGATCATCAATAGTTATAAGAAAATGAAATTTTAAATATGTTACCAGTTTTTTATTGTTATTGATAGTGATAATGTTTAATATATAGTGATTCCCGAAAATAGTTTCTCGATAGTTCAACATTATCTGACCGAAAGAACATTGTATTTTGAAGCATTTTGTTGCCTTGCTGATTTAAAGTAATTAAAAAAATTAGTCTAAACTTTTCCTCTGCATTTTGATTAACTATTCGTTGACAGTTCTGGCATGTTAACTAAGTTCTTTTATCTTGATATTTTGTTTGTTTCAAAAAGTATGTTAATTTTATAGTAATTTACTTGTGGAATATTTGCAAGATTTTAACATATAGGAAATTTATTTGATTTGAAAAACTGAGATATTGGAAAGAATCATCTAGAAGCAAAACAAACATCATATGAAACAAAGTGAGTCACTCTTTGTCTCATATGTACATTCTTTTCTAGTTTCTTCTAAAGGAAAACAAGAACAGTAAACTCAAGAAACGTCTCCCTTTATATGAACATTTAATCAACATATAAAATTTAATATTGGTATTACTTAAAATTAATTAAATCATAAAAGCTTTTCAAAGTCAGAAACAAAATACTTATTTTTAAGTTAAAGTAAAGTTAAAAAAAAGCAAACAGAAAATGTAAAAATTTTCGCAATAACTATCGTATTTCATATAATATTATAAATATTTCATTATAAAATCAAACCAAAAGTAAATAAAAGAACATTTATAGGTTTCTTCCTAAAATTTCTTTTCATATTTTTCTTTGTTGTTTTTCCAAATTAAAATAACATAAAAAGACTATAACAAAAGCCCTTCATTATTTTCGAATGGAAATTTGTACTGAAAGAGAACCAAACAATTTTTTAAAAATTTTTAAGAATTAAATTAAATTAAATTTAAACATCTACATATTTAATTAAAGGTGAATTACTTTAATTATATCAAATGAAATGCCAATGAATGGATTACATACAAGGATTAACTGACATCTTTACCAAACCATTTTTTAGTTCCTAATAGTTTTCTGCATCTAAACTTGTCGTCTTTTCGTGGTTTTTTTCGGCAGGAAACCACTTGGAGCTATGAACTTTAATTGGAATTATTCACTTTAACACCCTTCAGGGGCTTCTCCAACCACACAACATCCATCTCAGTATCAAAGCGCCACCTAATATTCACAATACCTTCAACGAACATCAACTCAGAACAAACAATTTTGATCTTAGTGGAGTCTTTTCCATCCGATGTGATTCTTCCTGTGAATCCTCCTATATCGGGATGACCAAAAAGAATTTCACAATCCACCTGAAAAAAACACTGACGTCTTCATAAAAGAGAAAGCTCAGCTCTCTCACGCCACATCACTGAAACAGGACCCATCCCATCATGGATTGCAGCAAGAGTCACTGAACCTAAGAATGATTTCTTCTAGAATGTCACCTTCGAGACGCCCGGGTTTCTGAAAACCCCGAACACTGTCAACAGGGACAAATGTCTTCTTAACCACGTTTGGCATCAAATCCTGGATGCCCAATGAACTCCATTCCATTCCCATCAACCTACCCTTTTTTATTCTCAGTCTCTTTTTTAATTGTTTATTTTTTTTACCCATCTTATCCTTTTCCTTTGCATAGCTTCTTATCTTTTTATTAAATTAACTCTTTCCCTATACTCCTCTTCTTTCCTTTCCTTTCATGTTTCAGCTGATTCTTTCTCTCCTTGATTTTACCACCATTCTATGATTATTAGTAATTCTTATTTCTTCTTTTTGCCCTTTTCTCTATGTCACATTTCAATGATAAATTTTAATCCGGCTTTTTTTTCTTTATTTATATATTTATGTTAATTATTATTATTATTATTATTATTTTTTTATTGCTTTTACTTTCTCATCCAACCTTCTCCTTTCTGTAGTTTCTTATTTATTTATTTTAATTAACTCCTTCCTTATATTCATTTTCTTTCCATTCCTTTCATATCATAGTTTAATTTTTATCCCAATGGTTTCAGTATCATTCTATGAATATCAGTAATTTTTATTTGTTCTTTTGCCCTTTTCTCTTATGTCGCTCTTTATGTCAATCTATCCCCCCTCTGATTTGACTTCTAGTCCATGACAAATTTTAATCCTTCTATTTTATTCTTATGTAAATAATTCATTTTATTTATTATTATTATTACATCGAAAAAGTTTCAACAATGGGTTTCCCCAGCTAAGACAATATGGCGGGTCAAGGACCAAAGCACATATTGCCAAGTGTAAAAAAAAAATATTATTATTATTGTCTCGAAAAAGTTTCAAACCATGGGTTTCCCCAGCTAAGACAATATGGCGGGTCAAGGACTCAGGGTGAGACTTCAGTTGCTCAAAAACTCCAGTCAAATTTCTGTTCTTTTTGTCTTTATTATTATTATTAGTAGTAGTAGTAGTATTATTATTAAATAAAAGTTTCAAACCTCGGGTTTCCCCAGCAAACACAACATGGCGAATCAATGACCAAATCATATATTGCCAAGTGAAGACGTGTGCAAGAATGATTAGGGATGTGTGGTTGTCTCCATAAATTTCGTAAGTATACGTATTGTGTTGAGTATCACAGCCTTCTCAGTTGTGCACAAGTGTTTTTGTGAAGTTCTAGCTAATGAGGCTGTGGTGCAATGTGTGAAGCATCAGACGAGTGGCGGACAGGAAAATGGGTACAACATGTAATTGGTCCTGCCTGCACTGCTTCAGGAGCTCATGTGCCAGGTCGGTGTATTTACTGATCTTGTCTGCGTGAGTTTTCGGCATGTTCTTGCTGATAGGAACTGCAATATCAATGAGATAGGGCTATTTGTTGACCTTATCAACAGGTATTTTGTCAGGTCAGTTGTGATGTATGGTTTTATATGTGTGAATGGGACGGTCCCAGTACAACTTATGTGAGGATGACTCTAATACGCTTTGTGGTAAGTACTTCTAGTACGGAACCGTGTTCTTAAAAAGTGAGTGTTTCTGTGCTAGCTGTTGATGAAGAATCGACACTACCTGATTGTATCTGTGGAGATAATCTGTTTGGGAGAGAAGGGGACAGCCTGATTTTATTTGGTCGATCGTCTCATGCGTATTGTGGCATTTCCTGCAGCTGTCGTCATGTGTGTTTGCATCGTGTAGGATGTGTTTCTTGTAGTTGTGTGTAGGGATGACTTGGTCCTCTATCGCGATCATGAACTCTCGGTCTCCCCAAACAGCTCGCCACTTGTCAGCCAACTGTTCGACGCTTCCATGTCGATATGAGGCTGGCTGAGTTCGTGGTGATGTCTGCCATGGAGTTTCTTACGTGCCCATGATTCGCGCTCTGCTGAGTGTGGGTGTCAGAGATGGGTAAGTGTTGGAGAAGGGTTTTCGAGGTCCAGCGGTGGTAGGTGTATGTCAGCCTTAACAATAGTTGAATGTAGTGTAGAGTGTTGTGCTGTTTGGTGAAACTGATCCTAAGTGTGTGTACTTGTTTGTCGTGTAGGGTGACGCTGATGAGTCCTCGGCCTCTCTCCTTGAGGGGAAGAGTCATCCCATCTATAGCGGACTTGTAATGGTAGATATTGTGTTTTGTGAATGTAGTGCTTGTTGTACGTTGTAGTGCTTCGAGTTCGATGTTTATCCATTGAATTATGCGGAACGAATATGTTAGTATGGGGACGGCAAAAGTATTGATGGCTTTAACTTTATTTCTGGCGTAGAGTTGTGTTTTGAGGATGTTCTGAACCGAGCACGGTAAGTTTTCTTCAGTGCATTTTTTATGTTTGCGTTGTCAATGATGCGCGCTTGCTTGAAGCCCAGATACTTGTATGTCTCTCTCTCTTCCATGGATTGGATGGCTAACCCGTGGTCCAGTTCAAAACACTCCAAATTCGTAGTCAGACAACTCAAATAAAAAAACTTTGTAAACTGGCCTTATTAGGAACACCTGTTCCAATTAACGCCACCTACTTTCTAGTAACTTAACTTATTTAAAATTAAGAATTATTCCATCATTGTAAACAATATTGGTATAAAATTACAGTACAAAACAACTAAATTTGACTTTCTGTAAAAAATAATAAAAAATCACTTGAAATTAACACAGTCTCTCTAATCTGTAGCTAAACCAAAAGAGGAAATGTGAAAATTAATTTGAATATCCCCTCCTTTTAAATGAAACGAGACAATAAGACAAAATATCACAAAAAACAATATTTTTCAGTTAAATCAAAAAGCTTTAGAAATGTAAGCTTACAAAAAATAAAAAGTTTATTAGGGGCGTTAAAGCGCTACTGAGCACATGGCTCACATGATACACTTGGTTGTCTACAATTTCCGAATTCTAAAAATAACTTTATCTTATCTACGTAGAAGAATCTTCGAGAATTAAGAAAAAATATAGTTTTATATAGTTAATCTTTGCTGAACATTAAAAAATCTATATTTTATCTTACCTTGATATAGTAGCCGCCTTTCAGAACCAGTCCTCGATACGAAATAGTCGAAATGTAATTTCACTCGAAAATGTTGACGGTCTGCTAATAACTCACTTCAACACTAGATGGCATGTCAATGCAAACTACTTTAGTGCAGTCCCGCTATCTCTTATATTTATGAAGAATTAGATAGGCGTTAAAGGTATACATGGCATTATATGGCTCAGGTACCTTAGTAAATTATTAGGTTGTGCATTGTTTATGGCGTAGAGTTTAATATCATCCATGTAGAGTAAGTGTGTGATTTTGTATGGTGTCAGAGTGCCTGAGGTACGCCTACAACCGTGTTTTGTATTATTTAATATGTGGCTCAATGGAGTCAAGGCGAGGCAGAACCAAAGAGGACTCACGGAGTCTCCCTGGAAAATACCTCTCCTTATGGGAATCGGGCCTGTAGTGATGGAGGAGTTGGTGTTGTGTAGGTGCAATGTTGTGTTACAACTCTTCATCGTGGCATCCAAGAATGCTGTGATCTTGGGATGTATTTTGTAGAGATGAAGAGTGCGTAGAAGCAAGGAATGAGGGACCGAATGAAATGCCTTCTTGTACGCGTTGATGTACGCGATATGTAAGTTCCTATTCTTCGCGCGCGTCTGGTGCAGGATTACAGGGTCAGTAAGGAGTTGCTCCTTAAAACTCTTTGAATTCCTGCGATAGCCCTTAGGAAAGAATGTTATGTTTCTCGATGTGTGTGTAGATTTTGTCTGCGAGGCAGGAGGTGAGGAGTTTAAGACGTAGGCAAGTGATTGGACGATAGTTCGATGTAATATTTCATTGTTCTTGCTCCGTATGTATGACACCCTGTATGAAGAAAAGAGTCATATATTCTGGATTATGACAGTGAGTATAAGCGCTAGCTTCCCATACAGGGACGTGATCCAAAAGTTCTGGACGCCACGCCGTCTTTACCAGGAGCCTTTCAGTTGTGAGAGTAAAATAATAGAAGGACATGAAGGGTAAGTGCTCAGTGAGTTGTTGTTCCTCTGTGATCCATGGTGCTGAGTCATTGTGGTGGAAACGGTTTCACTGCAGAGATGACAGTGTTCATATAAAGTCTCGCAGGCAGGGGTATTTGCTTTGGTTGTAGTAGAGGTAAGGGATGTGTTGAATTTTTTCTCATTGTATTGAAAAGTTTTGTCACAAGTTTTGTGTGCAGAGTGTTTGTATCGTTTTAATCTTTTTGCAAATGCACTGACTTTTTGTTTTAGTGTGTCAAGATATTCCTGAATCTGGTTATGATGGTTTGAAGGTGATGGACAAGTGTTTATGTGCTGGAATATCTTCCTAACCTGGGACAGAAATTTCTTTGTTGTGTTTCCTGCATAGTATTGTGTGAGCCTCGATATGTCTCTAAGGTCGCTTATCTGCCCTCAAAGCGACGTCTCCAATGTGGGATGTATTCTTATGACCGTGCAGTGGGAGGTTGTGTTGTTTGATTCCAAGTTCCCGAATGATTCCCTATGCGGCAAGTAGTGTTGTGTGTATGTCGTCTAATGCTTCGATATTGTCAAGGTGTTGTGGAATAGTGTGTGTGTGTTGAGATGGTATATGATTGTGGAGAGTTGTTTTGATGTGTGTACTTGGGGGAGAGGCGGTCTGAGTGTGGGATCTGTGCCTGTGTATTGTGCGAGTCCAGTGTAGAAAAGATAATGTACTGCTAGTAATATGTCATTAGTTGTATTGTTGGGGCACGTGTACTGAGAAGTTGAGATTGTTTCTGTGTTTTCCGTAATGGTAGTGTTTTCTGGTGGAGTGTTGCGTGATGTCCTGAGGTTGGATTCAGGGACTTCTTCCCAAATTTGTGCAAGTAGGCATAGGGGGAATAAGATTGTTTACTACTACGGAACGTCGTTAATCCGCAACCCGCTGTTTGCTAAGCCCTAACGATGGATAACGTGCGGTGAATGCGTCGTGTAGTGGCTGTCGGAGATGAGTCCCTAACTGTGTATCTGTATAGAAATCGCGCATAAGATCCTGGTTTATCTGCGTTGACCAACGGATGCGCTCGCGTGGTTTCCCAGTCTTCATTGTCGGTTGTTCTGACACAGACGAAACACTTCCGACCGTTCGGACTGGATGGTGTTGCCCAGGTTTTGTGGTAGCCGTACTACAGGATGGGGTGCCACTTTCTCTACCACCACCTGCGGGAGACTATAGTATGAATTTAGAACGGAGGCCTCTACCTAACCCATGAACGCGGGTGACTTTATCTTGCGACACACCCGATGCAGCATGATCAATACCAGAATAGGATCTCATCTTAGATGGACCCTTTAGCCTACCCTAAAGCTAGCTTAGTTCCCGCCCCAGCCCCCACCGCGAGGAGGTAGGGTCCATGTGGGGATTATTATTATTATTATTATTATTATTATCATGTTTGTATGTTTCAAACCTTGGGTTTCCCCAGCAAAACAATATGGCGGGTCAAGGACCAAAGCACATACTGCCAAGTGTAAAGATGTGTGCAAGAATGATTAGGGATGTGTGCTTGTGTCCATAAATTTCCTAACTATGCGTGTAGTGTTGAGTACCACAGCCTTCTGCAGTTGTGCATAAGTGTTTTTGTGAAGTCCTAGTGTGCTGAGACTGTGGTGCAATGTGTGAGGCACCAGACCAGTGGCAGACAGAACGATGGGTACAACACGTACTCGATCCTGCCTCCACTGCTTCTGGAGCTCGTGTGCTAGATCAGTGTATTTACTGATCTTGTCTGCGTGAGTTTTCTGCATGTTCTTGCTGATAGGCACTGCAATATCAATTAGATAGGTCTGTTTGTTGACCTTATCAACAAGTGTGATGTCTGGTCTGTTGTGATGTATAGTTTTGTCTGTGTGAATGGGGCGGTCCCAGTATAGTTTATATGAGGGTGATTCTAATACGCTTTGTGGTATGTACTTGTAGTACGGGACCGTGCTCTTAATAAGTAAATGTTTGTGTGCTAGCTGTTGATGAACGATCGATGCTACCTGATTGTGTCGGTGGAGGTAGTCTGTTTGAGAGAGAAGGGGACAGCCTGATATTACGTGGTCGATCGTCTCATGCGTAGTGTGGCATTTCCTGCATTTGTCGTCATGTGTGTTTGCATCGTGTAGAATGTGTTTCTTGTAGTTGCGTGTGGAGATGACTTGGTCCTGTATTGCGATCATGAACCCTTCGGTCTCCCCAAACAGCTCACCACTCGTCAGCCATCTGTTCGACGCTTCCATGTCGACATGAGGCTGGCTGAGTTCGTGATGATGTCTGCCATGGAGTTCCTTACGAGCCCATGATTCACGCAGCTGCTGAGTGTGGGTGTCAGGGGTGGTGAGTGTTGGAGAAGAGTTTTCGAGGTTAAGGGGTGTGAGTGTTGGAGAAGAGTTTTCGAGGTTAAGGGGTGTGAGGTGTGTGTCAGCCTTGACAATGGCTGAGTGAAGTGAGGAGTCTTCTGCTCTTTGGTGGAAATGTTCCCTAAGTGTATGTACTTGTTTTTCGTGTAGGGTGATGAGGTTGATGAGTCCTCGGCCTCCCTCCTTGCGGGGAAGAGTCATCCTTTCCGTAGCGGACTTGGGGTGGTGCATGTTGTGTTTCGTGAATGTAGTGCGTGTTGCGCGTTGTAGTGCTTCGAGTTCGGTGTTTGTCCATGGAATTATGCCGAACGAATATGTTAGTGTGGGAACGGCAAAAGTGTTGATAGCTTTAATTTTATTTCTGGCGTTGAGTTGTGTTTTGAGGATTTTGTGAACTCGAGCAAGGTATGTGTTCTTCAGTGCAATTTTGATGTTTGCTTTGTCAATGACGCGCGCTTGCTGGAAGCCCAGGTACTTGTAGGTCTCTCCCTCTTCCATGGATTGGATGGCCAAACCATGGTCCAGTTCATAACCCTCCAAATTCGAAGTCTTCCCACGTATTATGTGTAACTTGCGGCATTTGTCAATTCCAAATTCCATCCCAATGTCTTTGGTGAACTGTGTGGTGGCTTGTAGTAAATTAGTAAGTTGTGCATTGTTTGTGGCATAGAGTTTAATGTCATCCATGTAGAGTAAGTGTGTGATTTTATATGGTGTCACAGTGCCTGTGGTAAGCCTATAACCGTGTTTTGTGTTATCTAGTATATGGCTCAGTGGATTCAAGGCGAGGCAGAACCAAAGAGGACTCAAGGAGTCTCCCTGGAAAATACCTCTCCTTAGGGGAATGGGATCTGTAGTGATGGAGGTGTTAGAGGTGCGTAGGTGTAATGTTGTGTTCCATCTCTTCATCGTGGCAGCTAAGAATGCCGTGATCGTGGGGTGTATTTTGTAGATATGAAGAGTGTGTAGGAGCCAGGAATGAGGGACAGAATCAAATGCCTTCTTGTAATCGATGTATGCGATGTGTAAGCTCCTATTCTTCGCGCGTGCCTGGCGCAGGATTACAGAGTCAATGAGGCAAGTGATTGGGCGGTAGTTTGCAGGTTGTGCTGTTTCAGTGTTCTTGCTCTGTAGGTATGTGACACCCTGTGTGAGGAAACGAGGCATATGTTCTGGGTGTTGGATTATGTCAGTGAGTGTAAGCGCTAGTTTTCCATGCAGGGACGTGAACCTCTTGATCCAGAAGTTCTGGACTCCGTCTGCACCAGGAGCCTTCCAGTTGTGTGCATGTTTTAGTGCTGTCTGTATGTCTGCGAGAGTAATCTCATGGAAGGACATGCAGGGTAAGTGTTCAGTGAGTTGCTGTTCCTCTGTTATCCATGGTGCTTTATCATTGTGGGGGATAGGGTTTGACCACAGAGACGACCAGTATTCATGTAAAGCCTCGCTGTTGGGAGTGTTTGTGTTAGTTGCAGTAGAGGAAGATGTAAGGGATCTGTAGAATTTTTTCTCATTGTATTGGAAAGTGTTGTTCTGTTGTTTGCGCAGAGTGCACTGTTTGTATCTCTGTAATCTTTTTGCAAGTGCACTGAGTTTTTGTTTTAGTGTGTCGAGATGTTCCTGAACCTGGTTATGATGATTTGAATGTGAAGGGCGAGTATTTATGTACTTGAATATCTTTCTAACCTGGGACATAAGTTTCTTTGTTTTGTTTCCTGCACAGTATTGTGTGAGCCTGGCTATGTCTCCTCTAAGGTCGCTGATGCGGCCCTCAAGGCGACGTCTCCAAGGGGGGATGTATTCTTGTGTCCGTGCAGTGGGAGGTATGTTGTGTTGTTTGATTCCAAGTGCCCGAATGGTTCCTTGTGCTGCACAGTAGAGTGTTGTATGTATGTCTTCTAATGTTTGGATGTTGTCAAGGTGTTGTGGGATAGTGTGTGTGTTGAGATGGTATATGACTGTGGCGAGTTGTTTTGATGTGTGTACTTTGGGGAGTGCCGGCCTGAGTGTGGGGTCTGTGCCTGTGTATTGTGCAAGTGCAGTGTAGAAATGATCATGAGCTGCACGTAATATTTCATTAGTTGTATTGTTGGGGCATGTGTACTGAGGGGTAGAGATTGTTTCTGTGTTTTCCATAATGGTGTCTTCTGGTGGGGTGGGGTTTGGTGTCCTGTGGTTGGATTCAGCGACTTCTTCTTTAATTTGTGCAAGTATGCATGGGAGAATAAGATTGTTTACTACAATTGAACGTCGCTGATCCGCTACCCGCTGTTCGCTAAGCCCTAACGATGGATAGCGTGTGGTGAAAGCTTGGTGTAGTGCCTGTCTGTATCCTGTTAGTTGAGTACCTAACTTTGTAACAGTGAAGAAGTCGCGCATAAGATCCTGGTTCATCTGTGGTGACCATCGGATGCGCTGGCGTGGTTTCCCAGTCTTGGTGGTTGCCTGCTCTGATACAGACGAAACACTTCCGTATAATATTATTATTATTATTATTATTATTATTATTATTATTATTATTATTATTATTATTATTATTATTACTAATTTTCTCTTACCAATGTTCTCACTTCTATCAATCAATTATTTCCACTTACTCATTTACTTATATTTACATGCATAATAATTTTTCTTTTTTATATTCTTCCCCTTTTTTGTTCTTCCTTTCTTTCAATATAGGGTTGAATTCAAACGAAATATGTTTTGGAATTGATTTCGCCACCTCTTCACGCATCCCCCTCACGCAATTAAGAGATTGTCCCCAAGGACTCTTTTTTTTTTTTTTTCGCTGGCCCCTCCCTCCCCTTCTCCCTCTTTAACAACGAAAGTTGTTAGTTCTAGCTCAACTTAATGTAATTGATATATGGAGGGTTCAAAAGCCAATGAG
>JAFIDM010118120.1:0-18894 GCA_023159025.1 Thereuonema tuberculata
TCTCCGACTCCACTTCGTTGACAAGCTCATGGCATAAATTTTGTTTTGTTTTGTTTTCATTGTGTACATGGTGGGAAATTCTTCTTTTCTTTAACATCCTAATCTTCACGTTAAGATTTGCTCTTAAAAGTGTTTATTAATATAATAAATACTGAAAATGTGCGAAAACTTATGTAGTAATTTATAATCTTTTTTTTTTTTAGTACTGTCTCTCTTCTGATAACTTACTTCTGAACCTCACTCATCCAAATGTCAAATAATCATTCGATTGCTCAACCAATAACCGAAAATAACAGAAAAGGTCACTATTACAGAATTTTTCGTATGAACCCATTGGACAGTTTCCCAGAAGATACTTAATACCTCTGTTGGTTAAAGATGTTTTACAACATAACCCTATTTTTAATTAAATTTCAAGGATTCTATTGGGCATTTCATCGAGAAATATGATTAAAATTTGCAAAGATTTTATTGTATTTGTGTTAAAGTAGAATTAGTAATATTGATCTGTTAAAAGTTAAAGTTAAAGTTGCGATCAGGCCCAGAGGACCGCGCAATGCAACTGGAGGGTAGGCTCCAGTGTTCAGAACCTACGGGACAAAGTTGAGGATAGGGGGTCGGCCCGTCGCTCGCCCGCCTTTAACTCCCGGGAAAGAAACCCGGTACCCATTCTATAGAGGGCTGGGTAGACCCTAGGGCCCGTTTGGAGGAGAAAGAAGCGAGGAAAAATTCCCATCCTCCGCTGAGGCCGGGAATCGAACCCGCTACCTCCAACCTGCAGCCAAGCGAATATTGATCTGTATCAATCAAAATGAAGAATCGGCATTTTTCATTAAAACAATCTGCATGATTTTTTAATAAAAGATTGCTGATTTCACTTTAGAGTTTCTTAGGGGTAAAAAAACCGCTTAAAAAAAAAAAAAATTCGAGGCTATTTTTGATAATTTAAAAACACCTTCTAAATGTACATTCAAAACCAAATACATGTCTTCTTCTTCTTGAAACGTTCGGTGTTTAAATAACTTTCTCCTGAATCATTTGACAAATCATGGAAATTTTTACATTAATTTTCAAATATACCTGCACAATCTTTTAACAATCGAACTCCAGATACCTTTTAAATGCAACACGAATATTGTTATTTATCAAGCACAGGCACAAAGCTAAAGGAAGGATTCGCACCTTGAGTTGTCACCGGGAAGAGACTAGAACGGACCGTTTCGTCCTTATTAGGACTCATCAGCCAGCCAAACTCCTCCTGTGACAACTCAGGAAGTGCGCGAGGTGTTAGTATCCCGGTTCTCGCACCCGAGAATGGGATCTCCCACCGAAGAAATCCTAACCAAAATTAAACAAGATAAAAAAATACAAAAGTTCCTTGTCCTGCACTCGGGCAGGCACAAAAGGAATTTAATGGCGGCATAAATAAAGTAAAAAAACCATATGCTTATAAAGAAAAGAAGTTTTGCATATGGCTTTTTTACTTTATTTATGCCGCCATTAAATTCCTTTTCTGCCTGCCCGAGTGCAGGACAAGGAACTTTTATATTTTATATCTTGTTTAATTTTCGGTTAGGATTTCTTCGGTGGGAGGTCCCATTCTCGGTCATCGGAGGAGTTTGGCTGACTGATGAGTCCTAATAAGGACGAAACGGTCCGTCCCAGTCTCTTCCACGGTGACAACTCAAGGTGCGAATCCTTTCTTTAGATTTGTGCCTGTGCTTGATATCTAATTTTGAATTATTTGGGCAGGTTAAACTTCTCTTTTTTACGAATATTGTTATGTTAGGTTATTTCTAAAATTTTTTCTCTGGTCTCAAATAATCTTGTTAAATGTTTTATATCTAAACGTACAAAAAAGTGAAAGTTATTTTTAAAATATTTTGTTATTTTTTTTAATAACTTACATTTATTTTTTCCAGAATGTATTCCAGAAGAATAAACAAATGAAGGGCTGTTGCTCCAAGAAAGAAACTGATGCTTCCTCCAACGTCTGCTAAAACATTAGCAAAGGTGTACCATTTAACTTCTCTGATAACAGTTCCTCTTGGGTTCGTAATAAATATAAAGATATTGAAATCCTTTGGTCCCATTTCCATAATGTCGGCATAATAAGTTATTATATTTTTATGACATGGTTTTGGGCAGACATCAGAGCAATTCTGCTTTTCTTTCAATATTTCTCTTGCAATTTCAAAGGTTTCGTTGAAAAGAGATGGAGTGTTGCAGTCCGGTAAAGACATATTACTCATGTATGGCAATCTATAAAATATTTGCAAAAATAAAATAAAAAGTATAGTACAGTATAATAAAAGTATAATATAATAAAAAATACCTTATTTTAGTCAGTTTTATAGTAAATGGAATTCTATTTGTTTTTGTAGATCTTAGTAAATGTTTCAAAACATACCTGCAGTTTACTTTGCTATAAATCTTATTTTCCAAGCACTTCATTGCGCATTTAGCAACTTCTCTTTCATCCTGGCATCGACTTAATGGCAAATCAATATTGTAGACCTTTTCAAAAATTAACAAAAAAATAGCAGAGATTGGAGTTCAGAGAATTTTATGTAACCAGCACGATAGACACATCCTCGAAGGCATTTCATTAGAACATAAGGAATTTAATTAAACAGAAGAACTAAAACATTCATTTCTTTTAGAGCTTTATTTTACATGTTGTAGCAATCTTTCTAAAAAAAGAATTTCAAAGTGCAATTGAATTGTAACTTTTCAAATTAAGATTTCAATGGAAAGAATGATTAATTCATTAAACCTAATTGCTAATATAAAGCTAATGACTGTTTCAGTCACACCAAAGAGAGATCAAGCAGTATAAATGCGTCCTAACTCCACATATTTCAAGGAAAAAATGATGCTTGTCAAGCATGCAGTACCGTGTGGTGGCGAGGAAGTTTTTGTGCATACTTGAGCACCAATTATGCTTGTCATGCATACTTGTTCGTGTGTAGCAGCCTTAAGTGAGTGCAAAATAGTTTTGTCTGCGTCTCTATTATTTTTTTATTGATGCTAAGGACAAGTAATATATATGTCAACATAAGTTAATTTATTGTTTCATATGAATTGCTTTCTTTATTAAACAGAATATTTCTAAAATATAAAGAAAAATTTACAAAGAAATAGTCTCGATGGCGTCTACATTGATACTGTGCCTGGTGTGAGGACACACCTTTCACCATCTCTACTGCGGCGCTGCAGAGCTTGTACTATTATACTATTATACTATTATTGTTTTACTATGTAACTGATGGCGAAAAATAAATAGAAGCAATGATAAGAAAAAAATACTAACACAATATGAATTAGTTAAGTCTTCCATTGAGTCAAAATGAAATTTATTCTATTTCATTTTGACATGGTTTAAAAATTGAAAGTTCATAATTTTTTGTTACTTTATAATTGTGGAGTGTATTCCTATTAAGAATTTTTTCACCAGGTTCTGGATTTCTGTATTATTTTGTATTCTTGATTATTTAGTCTAAGAAAACTGTGGTTTGGAATTATCCAAATAGAAATACTACTCAACTTTATCAATAATTCCAAACCAGTACAATTTAAATCCAATGTTTTTAAAATCATACTTAGCCGAAGAGAATCGCTATTTAATAAGTCACGTGATTGCCATGTTTACAACAATAGCAACGCTGTCTTCATGCATGTGACACGAGGCAACAAAAGGTTGTTTTGTTGCAGCTCTCCTGAAATGGAAGCGAGAAAGTACTAGTGTTTTTCCGAAATGGCGAAGAGGATTATATATGCAGCAATTCTTCCAATAAATGAATGCTGTTCAATCATGAAGATTTGGACTAAAGTTATTCCTGAAAACTAAGTGTGAAATAATTATTATTTGTATTAATGATATTTTAATCTTGTTTTACGATATTTCCAGGAAGTTACTTCGAGATAGTTCTAAGTGAGGTTCTACAACAAGCGACTATGGATGCCGCCATATTGGGTTGTAAGCACAAAGTTCGAATAAGAATAAATCTTCGTAAAGAGTCAAGCAAAGATTACCTTTAAGTTTGGGTAATGGCGAATTGTTGGATATCAGTGAGAAGATAATCAAATAGGTGAATTACTTTGATACGTAATAAACAAGATAGGAAGAGATTCTAAATAAAGAGGACCACAGCAAAGTTCAGAACATGTGAGTGTGAGATTTAAATTGAAGACACATTTCAATATAAGGATACAAGTAGTGATTATGCGATATCAAGTTAATGTGCCAAAGAATAAAGTTTACGTCATCGTGAATTCGTACAATTAGAAATCGAATACTCGTGTGATATAAGCAGAGGCGTCACTAGGGTTGATGTCACCCAGTGCGGTAGCTCATGGTGTCACCCCCTCCAAAAAAAAAGGAAAACCTTGTAAAAATTATCTGTTCAACCCAAAAAAAAAAAAGGAAAACCTTGTAAAAGCATTTTGGTGTCACCCCTTATAATGATGTCACCCGGTGCGGTCCGCACCCCCCGCACCCCCCTAGTGACGCCACTGGATATAAGATATTTTTGTTGAAAGACTTTCAGTGAACAGTTTAATTTAAAGAACAGTTTTTGAACTTTTATGGCTATATACAAAGATTATTAAAAGACTTAATTAAAATGTTAATAATCAATAATAAGTGCTTCTAAGAATTAAAACAAATATAAGTTCCAATGTAAATGTAAAGTTTTTAATTATCACGACTTACTTCAATTACATCAGGTGTTACTATTACTGAGATTATGGGGATTGGATTCCCAGCTTCCAGTTCATGATATCTCAAATTATCTAAAGGTGTTCCACCCATTCCCTAAATAAAGCATAGTTAGTAGGAATAATATCATTTACAAAAATAGTTATTTTATATTTGTAAAATTAAATTGATGAGTCAAAATAAATTTAAGCCAAGTTTAAAGAATTCAGAAAAATCTAAAATGTATTGTGCTAATGGCTTAGAATTAATTTCTCACATTATTATTATTATTATGAAAAAAATTGGAAATAAAAATTTATGTACTAGTCGGCTACCCGTCGCTTCGCTCCGGAAGCCTCGCGTATGTAACGGAAAGCAATTTGTTATTTATTAAAAAAAGCACACACACAAATTACATCTAGTAAAATAAAACTAAAAAAATTTTAAAGTTTTTTTTTTATTTTAATTTTTGATATCTATATTCTCTCAATCCACGACTGCTTTTAGAATCAGCGTGTGAATCATATATCTGTGATACATTTTTATTTTTTATAAAGATTAGAATGTAATCCTTGTGGTCTAATGCCTAAGACGTCTAACTTCGGAGAAGAAGATTGCATGTTCGATTCCACTAGATAACTTGTAGAAATTATTTCTATTTTTGTAAATTACAATAATTGCACCAGAGAGACAGAGAAATAAAAGATTTTAGTAATATAGATACACTTTTCAGTGGCTTTTGAGGCACAAATAGTCAGTTTTCAGTATGCTACTTAATAGAAATAGTGCTTTCTTTCTTTCTTAAGTCTCTTTTTTTTATTTCCATTGATACTTACAGTGGTTTTTGAGTTATAAATAGTGATTGTTTTTGAGTAACAAATAGTGATTTTTCAGTATTCTATCTAATAGAAATAGTGATTCTTTTTTTTTTTCTTTTCTTTTTTATCCAATTCCAATTGATACTTTTCAGTGGTTTTTGAGCTACAAATAGTGAAAATTATCTACTAATCTAGGCCATCAGATTGTTCGATATAGATATTTGAAAAAGAGATGTTCAGATGGACGTTAGTTGATATAGATGATAAATGAAGATCATAGCTTGTATACGAAATTCTTCGCGACAAATTGATTGTGACTATTCTTTAGAGTGAAGATAACCAAATTCTGTTGAATTGTGACTCAAAGACATAAAGTTGTACGTGAGTGAAAACAACGTTTGCCAAATATATGGCAGCTTTATTTATAGTTTGTCCTTGAGCTTTATTTATATAAGAAGGTCTGATCGGAAATTGTTTTCTTGTGAAAGTGAATGGAAGTAGATTATCGCATGGTTCCATAGACATCCTATGGATGAAAACAAAATCACCTTTGTGAGTTCTGTTATAATTTCGGTTTCTATGAGATCATTATCGAATGAAAGGTATTTAAGTTGAGTTCCATTGCAGTATGCAAACTTGGGATTGATGTTTCGCAACAATATTATTGGAGATCCAATCTTCAATGACAAACGATGTTGAGGAATACCGCTGAGATTCAATGCGTTCAGATACTCGGGCTGATAGAGATGTTCGTGTGGTGGATTATCAGAAGTGTCAATTTTATTCGCACTTGTATGCTCTGTAGTCTCTCCTTGTATTCTTAGACTTATCATTCGATTGATGTTATCGACACTCTCGTTCATCTTGGTTGATGAGCCGCATATTTATCGTGAGTTTTTTGACTTTGATATGATTCTTGCTTTATGAGTTACAAATAGTGATTTTTCAGTATTCTACCTAATAGAAATAGTGCTTCTTTCTTTCTTGACTCTCTTTTTCTTTGCAATTGATACTTTTGAGAGGTTCTTGAGTTACAAATAATGATGGTTTTTGAGTTACAAATAGTGATTTTTCAGTGTTCTACTTAATAGAAATACTGCTTCTTTCTTTCTTGACTGTTCTTTTTTATTCCAATTGATACTTTTCAATAGTTTTTGAGTTACAAATAGGGATTTTTTTTCATTATTCTACTTAATGGAAATACTGCTTCTATATTTCTTGACTCTTTTTTTCATTCCAATTGATACTTTTCAGTGATTTTTAAGTTACAAATAGTGATTTCTCAGTATTCTACCTAATGAAGTACTGCTTCTTTCTTTTTTGACTTTCTTTTTTATTACAATTGTTACTTTTCAGTCAAAGTCAGTTCAGTTTTGACAGAGAAGTCAAAAAAACAATATGATGAGAGTTGTAGTTCCCATGGCCTAATGGATAAGATGTCTGACTTCGGATCAGAAGGTTACAGGTTCGATTCCCGTCGCGGATGCTTCATTGTAAAAATTCTTTCTATTTTTCATTCTCCCAGAAAACTGCGCCGGACAGACAGACACACAGACAGAGAAATAAAAGATTTTAGTAATATAGATTAACCCGTTAATAGGAACACTTCCCTAATGGGACTGTTATAAATAAATACTTCTGCCACACCTCAAAATATATTTAAATATATATATATATATATATATAATACGATTTTTCGGAAGATAACGGGACTGTACTGAGTATTTCTATCTATGTTAATAAAAAAAAAATACTTTATTTTTGTTCTTTGGGCTTTTGGCATTTCTGGTCTTTGACCATGACAAGAGATAAGAGCTTTGAACCGATAGACGAAGAATTGTTGCCGAGGGTAAGTCATAGGAGGCAGTTCAAATTATAAACAGACGAAATACCAGCAGAAGAAAATAATATCTAAGCTCACACCAAGATTCGAACCTCGGAAGCCGGCTGCCTTGACTACTTTCACACAAAGTAGTTAAGTTAATGTATCATTTAAAAAAGTTAAAAACGGTTTATTTTTTAAATTCGTAAGTAATGTTCAGTAATTGAATCTTTCAATTAAAAGAAATGGAGGTAATTGTCCAAGAGAAACATTTTGCAGCTGCGACTGTTGCCATGGAAACTTGTTTAAAAATGAAAGATCAGTCATCGCGGATGATAACAAGGTAATCAAACAGTGATTACGCTATAACTAATTTTTTCACCAGTGATTAAGAAGATTTTGATTATAATAAGATTTTGTCTATAATAAAGGAATAATTGTCTTAATACATGTTCCTGAGCTAAAATTATGCTATTTAGGAAAAATTATCTATTTACTAAATATTTCAGATGTGTGTGAAGCTACAGAAGGGATACAATTGAAGGTGACAATAATATGTAAGAAAAAAGTTGTACAAAAAGGAAATAAAAGTAAATTCAGTTCAATAAAAAAAAATTTGGCTTAAACAAATTTCTTAAGCTATCTTTAATTCTCACAATTATTTCTTCATTATTGTAGAACTCTTAAAACCTGTTGTCTAATGTAGTGAAAAGTATTTCCCTCGGTTATACTGAGATTTTTTATTGAAAATTCTCAATAATCAATTCATCTATTGGGTACCATTTAAACAACATTAGATTTATTATTAAATATAACAAATTTGAAATTTAGATTTTCTTATTTTTTTTTATTTTTTTTATTGTTCGTTCGTTTTCTTGTCTGTTTTTTGGCACATCAGGATGAAATGGCTAAACAGCTTACAATGATACTTGGTATATTGCTGATAATGATCCAACTAAAACACAGATTTTGTATGCAGCCCTGTGATCCTTCGCTAGAGCAGTTATGAGCAGTTATTTTGATCTTCACATGAGCCCTCAGAACTGGACTATTCTACAAAATACAGTTTGATCAGTCACCGCTATGCAATGGAATTCTGAAAGTATATCTAGTTTGTATTAAGTTAATATTTAGTGTAATAAACTTAGGAACTTAGGTTAATTTTTAAGGTATTTTAAGAATTTGAGTAATTTAAGCTTAATTTAGGATTTTGATGTTTTTTTTTTTGGTAAAATCAGCTTAGTTTAGTTTAATTATTCAGAGAATCCCTTTTCGTGGAAATTTCCATGAGGTAATCATTCTATATTTGGAGTTGTTAAGTGTATTGAAATATTATTGGATAATTAAACCTCATCGCCTCATATGATGTAATCTCCCTTATATGGTCAGATAAGCAGTTCTGCTATCTGATTGGTCGGCGGACTCGTGACGTCAGATTGGCGGCTCACTCGAAGTTATTTAACGCCGTATTGCAGGGAGATAGTTCTCTTGCTCTCTTGCTCTTTTGCGCTGGTTCTATTGCTTCCATATTATGCGGTCTCAGCTACCCCGAGCCGCGTGCGTTAGATCGCACCCGCATCTCTAATTCGACCCGGCGACCGAAAGTCATGGTTGACTCGGCCCGTTTTTTGTCAGAATAGGGTGTGTTAAGTTATGTTATCTTAGTTAGATAGGCACCGTGGATAGCCTGAAATTCTAGTAGTTTATTTGCAAACGGAAATTCTTGCAAATTAAGCTTTAATTCAGTTTGCAAATGCAAAATCTTGCAAATTCTGTGTTTAGTTAGATAGGTACCGTGGATAGCCTGAAATTCTCGTACTTTATTTGTGAATGGAAAATTCTTGCAAATTAAGCTTTAAACCAGTTTGCAAAGCAAAATCTTGCAAATTTTGTGGAATTCAAATGCACATGTACACCCGTGCAGGATTCAGTGTTAGTGAGTAAACTTTTAGTTTGTGAATTTATTAGTGCTTCTAATTTTTCAAGTAACGTATTAAGTTTCCGTTTAGTATTAGTGCTACGCAACCCATTAGTGCTATGCAGCCCATTAGTGCAACGCAACCCGTTAAAGGATAGTAAAAAATTAAGTGAAGTGAATTTAATTTAGTAGTGCAACTTACTTTAATTAATTTCAGTGCGTTTGTGTTTTAACAGCATAACTTGGGAAGTTATAAGCCATAGCTTCGCCGGTAATTATTGCCTTCAAGATAAGGACCTTGTTCTTTTACATTGTTAAATAAAATTTTTAAGTTTAATTTGTGCTGTGATAGCGTTTCGCCTCTTTGTACGTGGACGTGAAGCGTGAACCCCTACACCCGCGGGAAGATTGAGCTAGGTAACCTGGAGTGTGACGATTTTGGAGGGGGTAGAGAGGAACTTTACCGAACGGACTTTCGGTTGGCGCCCAACGACTATCCAGACAATACCCGAAATACTACCTCCCCCTTTGTACCGTTTCAATATATATTGAGTGAGTGCAAAAGTTCTACCTGTTTTTGGATACGAAAATTTGCAATGGAATTGCTCTCACACATGACATTGTAATGACGCAAATCGTCTGCCAATCAAACTTGTGGATGCCTCACATATAACTGCATCGGGGCTCACAAAGTTAATCATCTCAAAAAAAAATATCAGAGGGTGTAACATGGAAAGCGAGAAGGAGCATATAAGACATTGTTTGTTATACGAGTTCGATAAAAAGAATATGGCAGCCGCAGCATGTCGCAATGTTTGTCAAGTTTATGGGGAGGATGCAATAGACGAAAGCACATGTCGTCGATGGTTTCGTAAATTTAGGGAAGGAGACAAAAGCTGCCAAAATCAGGCTAGGAGTGGACGGCCATCACATTGTTGGAGAGGACGATATTGACCGATATTGAACAGCCAATCGTGCAAGAATTAGCGGAGACCTCCAACGTACACCGAACAACGGTCGAGAGACGGCTGGGTAAGTTGGGTTTTACGAGAAAGTTGGATCGTTGGGTTCCACATAACCTGACAGCTAAGCAACGGGATGACCTAAATCGCCACCTGTGTTTCCTTGCTTTCCCGGTACAAAAATGATCCATTCTTGACACGAATTGTGACGGGAGATTAGAAGTGGGTTATGTACCGTAACGTAAAGCATCGTAGGACTGTGTGTCGCCCTTCTGATCCGCCTGCATCGACTTCGAAAGCTGAACTTCATCCCAAGAAGGTGTTATTGAGTGTGTGTGGTGGGATGTGCAGGGAATAATTCACTGGGAAGTCCTCCCACTCAACCAAACCATCAACCCTGCCTTCCACTGTCTATAGTTAGACAGGCTGCATTCAAATTTGGTAGCAAGGCGGCCAGGTCTCATCAATCGTCGTGGTGTTATTCTTCATCACGATAACGCCAGGCCACATGCTTTTGTCATCACTCGCCAAAAGTTACTGGGCTTTGGTTGGGAGGTTTTACCACACTCTCCCTATTCTCCTGACTTAGCACCAACTCACTATAACCTATTTCGTGCAATTCCTTCAGTCAGAAAAGCTTTGATGATCTTGATGCTGTGAAAACTGCCATCCAAGACTTTTTTGACTCGAAACCGCCGGAATTTTACCGCCGTGGGATTCAAATCCTACCAGAAAGATGACAAGAGGTCCTAGATAGCAATGGGGATTACGCACAATAATAGGTACTGTTCATTTAGCGTTTATTTGCTCTTCTTTATGGGTAATAAAAACGGGTAGAACTTTTGCACTCACCCAATATATATATCCCAATATATCTATATATATTCATTAACGATATATATATTCATTAACGATATATTTTATTCTGAGAATTTCTAGACTTCCTTAGGCTTCTTTTTGAAAATTAATAATACATAAATTCAAATTTTTAATAATTACAAGTATTTCCATGCGAATTGGTTTTGAAACAATTTATAGATATTTTTATATCTACTTTGTTTTAAACAACTTATATAAAATAAAACGTCGGAACAAATGTGGAACCCGCAAAAGCTAAAACAAACAACAAAAACTCGCAGAAAGGACAAATGGTGAGAAAATTCATGTGCCGCTACATGCGGCCTCTATGAATTTATTTAGCGCATGAAAATAAGAAAACGCGGGTAAAAAGATTCACTTTCAATACAAGCTTTTTTCTTTCGACTTTCAACAATTCATAATAGTTTCTTGTGAATTTCGCTTTATTTTTTAATACTTTTTTAAAACTTTCTATTGAATATTATTCACTTGGAAACCTTTTGCCTCATTTATGCAATGAAAAATGCCTTTATAATCAGTCTTCTATCACTATCTTTGATCTGATAAAGGATTAGGATTATTGGGTCCGGATTATTGGTTTCCAAGATGGCGCCTTTTAAAGGTTCAAATTTTGACTTTTTCTCAATTTAAACGAAAAGTATGGAAGAGAATATTATATTGAGAAAATGTTGGATTTGAAAGTTCTATCGAACGATATATCAGTCATTCACAAACCGTTTCTGCGTTTGCAAGATAAATGCAAAAATGTGAAAAATTTCATATTGGCGCCAACCCGCAATACACCTGAGTTAAGAGGAGAAACCCACAACGGACAGGGAAGTCGTATATTCTCCGATCTCGAAATTAATTTGCTTAAGAAATAAAGGATTTTTTTTTTTAACGCTATACATGCAAGGGTTCCGGAGCAAAGCGACGCGACGGTACTCGGCTGTTATTATTATTATTATTATTAATTATTAAGCTATATATTATATAATAAAAGTATTATTCTGTCTGTCATCGTGTCATAAAACTTTACGTTTTTCCAATTTTTTGACCAAACTAAAAGAGATAGATTGGTCTTGCAAATGGATAAAATGTAGATCTTTTTAAAACAAACAAAATGCTACAAAAATCTTTCGAAAAAAGTTTTTGGTTTCCAAGATGGCGCCTTTTAAAGTGTCAAATTTTGACTTTTTCTAAATTTAAACGGAAAGTATAAAAGTTGGCAGAGAACAAAATAAAAAAGTGTTTTTATTCCACATTCGACCATAATTAGGCTATTCCCCAATATTATGGAAATCCGTCTACCTATTTTACCGTGGTGTCCATGTTCACAGAGAAGCACACTCAAGTACAGAGAAAAAAACCGTTCAAGTTTAATGATAAAATTTCGCAGGTTCTGTCAACAATCAGTTTCGAATTAAAGAACAACTGTTCTTTCATTTAAATTTCGATGGTAAATAATTTGTAATATTGCAAATTATTTTTAATTTTCTTTGAAATTTCAATTAATTTTCTCTGTTTTTATTTAGAAATAATCTATGAACTAATGCATATACTTGTATAAGGAAGAAATTAAATATTTACTTACTCTCAAATAGAAATCCATTGTAGACCATTTACCAGAAGTTAATGTTGATGTTTCAAATTTAAAATGTGTCGAAGATACACTATCAGTCATTTTCAAATCACCTACAAAAAATTGAAATTAAATTGGGAGGCAGTATTCTTATCAATTACATTAAAAATGAAGCGAATCAGTAGTCCTTAAATATATTGAGACTACTTCCACACTTGCATCATCAAGGAGCACACGGATATACATTTGACAACGGACTATAAAGTGCAAAGCACAAAAATATTTGTGCCCTTTAAATTTAATGAGTATTCGACTAAATTGAGTGCAGTTTTCATCGTTCAATAGAAGGGTACCAGAGATGGTTTATGGCTAAATATCATCACTTTATTGCAATTCACTAAATTGTGGCTTATATATTTTGAGCCATTCAATTAATTTTAATGCCGTTTTCTGATTTTTGTGGAGGGTTAAATTCTACTTCTTTATATCATCTTTAAATCCTGTAGGAACAAGGATAATAAGACATTTTTAATGAGTTCAGATTTGAAAGTTTTAATCTACGTTTATTTTCAACTCACCATATTTTCTTAATGGATTTATCGGTTTTTCATGAAACTTTTCACAAGTATGCATAAGGGTTTTTAAGGTTGTAACAAAGCTTATTTAAGTGGCTTAATAGATTTTCAATAAACACGATGTTTTGATTGATTTATTATAAGCTGCGACTCCGCTATTGTGCACATTGGTAGGATCACGTTGGAAGGCAGTAGTCGACAGGAAGGGGTCTTCAATAATAAAGGTAAGATGGTTGTGAAGACATATCTCGCGAACGGGCGCCTGTTACGGGAAATATTTTGAAGTTGTTTATTTTTGACAATATTTCTTGACAATATTTTTTCTCTTTAAGCATAATGGCGTTGCTCCTTTCAACATTGCAGTATTTCTACCAAAGGCATTCCATGCCACTCTTGATTCTACAATTAATTTTGGACACAATGCTTCCATCCCTACTAATTTGTTGTCCAAGATGTACGTAGCTGCTAGATTCCTGTATTTCAGAATTACCAATTTTAATTGGTTGCTATTAATAAACACATTTGTACTTAATCTTTCTTTTGTTTCATTTTAGCTTTAATCCAACTTTTAAGATTTCATTAGTGTTCTTGTATCATCAATATCAGATTCGTAGTTTCTTTAGTTAGGACAAGTATTTCGTCTGCTAACCGAAGATGACTTAAATGGTCGCTATTAATATTGATATCTTTTTTTTTCCAGTCTAAATTTTTGAACACTTTCTCAAGTAATGCTGTAAATAGTTTGAGAGAGATGTCCTTGCTGATTTTTTTTCTGTATCTTTGTACAAACGAATTATTGCAATCTCATCATTATAAAGTTTTTTGATAGCATCTACATAGCTAGTTTTGGTTTCCCAAAGCACTAATAATAGTAGTCAGGTTAACTGTGTCAAAAGCCTTTTCTTAGTCAATAAATCCAATACCAAGTGGCATCATGTATCCATTGGTTCTCTCAATCACTTTTCTTAAAACATGAATGTGATCAATCGTGCTATTTGCACTACGAAACCCAGCTTCCTCTCTTGATTGAACAGAATCTAAAGTTTTCTGCAAGCGATTAGTAATAACTTTCATAAATATTTATATAAGATTGACGAGAGACTGATAGGCCTTTAATTACCATTATATTCTTTTTCTCCTTTTTTAAATAATAATATTACCACTGCATTCTTCTAAACTTCTACTATATTCCTAAGGTCCAAACATTTAGTAAAAAGAGTATTCAGAATTACTTTCTTCTACTTCTTTGAGAATAATTGCTTTGATTCCATCATATCTTGGTACTCTTTACCTTTCTTCATGCATTTGATGCCGTACTTCACTCCTGTTTCAATACTGGAGGTACTTTAGATACAGTATTAAATGTCATTTCACCTAAGTCTTGAATATTTCCATGTAAATTGAATTTAAAAATTGCTCAATACACTTCATAATTTCCTCACGATTTCTAATAGTGATGCCAGCTTTATTTCTCCAAATGCAACACTTTTAAATATTTAGGAAGCAACTCTATATTTAAGTAACGACTTAAGAAAACATTCTATGCTTAAAATTTAAACGTGTTTTGCCCGAGAGAAGCAGGGTAACTGTAGTAAAGTTTTGCTAAATTTTATTCTATTTTAATATCTTCTTCAGATACCAAACCTAAAACATCTTATAACTGATTAGAAAAAATACTCCAAAACACCTTTGGCGATATTTCGACTTATATTTCAAAGTCTTAATCATACTTTATAGAAAGTGAGAACATCTCTCACTTTTCCAAAAACGAAAAATAATACAAAACAAGAATTCATTTTCTCAATCTAACAACAGAGAACGTGACATCAGTCACGTTCATATTACCAATTTATAAGCCAAATTTATTGTTAAAAAATTCATTGTTTAAAAATTCTTTTTTATTTTAAAATAAATATTAATTTTCAAATATTATTTTTTAAATTTATGCTTATATTTATAAGTTATAAGATGTTTTATTCTATTTTTTTTGAAAAGATGTAAAACATAATTGTTGCTGTTGTACGGTTCGTACCAAAGTACGATCTGTGTGATCGAAGGTCCGTGTTCTATGGATCTCTTAGTTTTCCCAACATGGCGAACCCCTACAAGAGTCCATAGAATTCCAAGGGAAAGATACTAGGGTGGTTTCCCGTTGCCTTCCTCAGGAAATCATTAGGGAACGATTTCAGACCTCAAGAGAAAGATGAAGAAGCAAACAAACATAGGAAAAGACATTTTTCAAACAACCATGCCGACGCAGGGATTTGAAACCAGGTTACATCTGCCTCATGGCAGGCCGCTGCCTAATGCACTAGGCTATTCCACAACGGCAACACATACTTACTAATAGAAAAATATGTTAATCAAATATTTTAATAAATATGTTAATCAAAATAAATGAATAAATATTTGTAAAATTAATATTCAAAAGGCGATTTACTAACAATCATATTTTAAACAGAATTACATACCCAGTCTCTACGTTTCCAGTAATTTATAGTACCAAAGACATATTTGAGAAATGCGGACATACCTGTTTCAAATTTAATGCACGTTGCACTAGAAGTCTTCTCCGTTGTAATTTGATAGGAAACGCAATCAATATCATTCTTCTGAGGTGTACACTTTAAACATAATTTAAAAGAAGTAGTTGTGGATTATTAATAATAAAAGAAAAATAATATTAGTCACAGTTTATTTCAATGCTGAAGTTTTGTATTAATGATTTTGGTTCTTTTGGAAACCCATTTTATTTTAATTTAAATTTGATTTTATTTTAAAAGAAATTTCAGTAATATTTACTCTTCCATTTCTCACAGACTTACTTCAATTTATTAAATGTGTAGATTAGTATGAAGTGAATATTAATTAACGAAAATTGTAAAATTTTAGTTAAATCAAAAGATTAGTTAAATATATTATGAATAAGATTTTACGTGCACATTTCATATTAGAGCCAATCTTGAAGCCAATGCACATGAATACTTCTTAAAAAACTTTCAATACAAATTAAAATATTACAATGGACTAGTTTCTTCCCCTCGAGGAGATTTCTTCAGTAATAATACAAAAATCTACAATGTCTAGATATATAAATAGATATAGAAATAAAAAACAGCATATTTAACAAATAGAAGTGCAGCAAAATAAAATCAACAGTAGTGATATGAAGCATTTCTGATTTCATGCCTTGTAATAGTTAAAACAGGGGAAGAATTGATTTGTTTATTGATTTATTAATAGTTCCTTTAAGTTTATTTCAGGGCTCAATATGGAAGAAAGATGAATCCTTGATTGTTGTTTCAGTGAGGCAAGACACGTGCGTTTGTTGTGATAGATGGTTCCAAGAAGAATCGCCAGATGGAGATGGTAGCAGCCGCATGAGTGTCATTTACATATCACATGACCTCCAAAGAAGTAATGACAGAAGGAGTTGCTGCTATCTATGTATATCTAGACATTGTAGATTTTTGCATTATTGCTGAAGAAACTAGTCCATTGTAATATTTTATTTTGTATTAAAAGTTTTTTAAGAAGTATTCATGAACATTGGCTTCAAGATTGACTCTAGTTAAATGTATTGTATCGTGTAACTTAAAATTCTTATAATTCTTGTAACTTGAATTATAACTAATTTTGCATTAAATAACAAAAAAAAAAAGCATTTTACTTACTCTATGCTTTGAATTTACTTTATCATGAGTGAATCCATAAACTCCCCAAAGTTTATCCATAGTCATTTTAGGAAGTCTTAAAAGTTCAGAAAATGGCAAATCTTCCAAATCATTTTGGGAAAGATTGAAGTATTTCCGATATCTTTCCCACAATTCTCTTGTCACTGGATTCTTTCCATTAAGCTGCAAAGGACAAAGATACGTCACCGAAGCCGGAATTGTTTCCAATTTTGGAAAATCCACTGATATTCCTGGTTTTCCAAAGTTATATTCATAAATGTAATTAGCACTTAAGTAGATGCATATTATGATGAATAAAATGTAACAAATTGAAATTGGTTTTACATTTGACGCAATGGACGATTCTCCGTTGGATGTTTTATTTTTTAACTGCAACTCTCTTTGGTGTGTTCTTGGCCTGTAATGAACACTTGAACTGCGTTGATCAATGGCCCTAAACTGAAGTTTTTCCAATCTCTGAGACCGTGAGTGAAATGGTTTGATTCGCAGGTTTTGCAGTTCAAAAGATCTCATTAATATCCCACTAGGAGCGATGAATCTAGACTTCAGATTTTCCAATGTCCTTGTGGTGAAAAAAAAATGAAAAGATCTAGATCGCCTTTTTTGCATTCGAGTCTGTTTCTTTTTAATGCTGCGAGGGTCAAAATGGCTAGACCTCATACTTTCGACATTTGTGATCGTTCTGGAATGTCGAAATGGCTTAAATCTAAGGCGTTTTTGAAAGGATACTTTTTTCAAAATTGGATGAGAAACGAATCTCACAGAATGAAAGTTTCTCTTAAACGTCAGGTTTTCCATCATTCATTTAGAGTCACCTTTTAATGAAGCTAATAATTTGAAGTTTAGGAAAACTTGAATCTGTCAAAATCCAAAGTCATGAATATTCTCGTGTTTCATTTTCTCAGTTTTATCGAGAAAATATTTTTAAAAGTCAACTGACGCCACTGATGATTTAATTGCTAATATGAAAATTCAGAAATACATTCTTTGATTTTTATTAAGAATCAATTGTCTTCTCTTTCATTTAATAAGTCACCGTGCTGTAAAATTGATAATGTACACATGATGAGATTTACCTAAAGTTTGAACACTAAAACAAAATAAAAGTATTGCAGAAAATAGTTTCAGAATAGAATTTCAAAAAAATAAAAAGTCAAAATAATTGTCTTTCTACTCATGAGATCAAGATAACTTAAAAAAAATATCATATATAGTTTCCTGAAATTAAAGGATTATGTATCAACAAGAAAATTTAGATTAATACACATTATATTATTACGTTATATTATTATATATTCTCTATTATTCTAAAAAAAAAGTTAGCGCTATTTTACAAGGTGTTTATTGATGAGTATCGACAAACATCAGTTTCAGTAAAAACATCCGTAAAAAAATCAACTAAGACAGATCAGTAAAAAAAATTGTCTTATTAAGAAATAGGTCACAAAAGCATTATTTTTTAAACATCAGTAGCGAACATAGGAACTATTTCATGATGCTGAAGATTTTTATTTCAACTTATAACCAGAATCAATATTCACGTATACAAAGTGATTTATCTTTCACAGCAGATAACAACTTCCGTATGTGCTTTTAAGACCAGCCACCAGAGGGAACTGCCAACCACGTCTGTCTACAGTGACTATAAAGTGCGGCCAATCACAGCGTCCGCCATGTTGTTCCCAACTGGAGCACAAGTTTGTATAAGCCACAGAAAGGATTTTTCACATTTTAACTAAATTTTTTTATTCACAGTTGTTCTACTGCCTTTGATTGAATTTAATGTTGATTTGAGAAACACAGAAACATTTTTCTTTCAATTTGGACCCTAAAAACACTCAAATATATATATAAAAAATAAAACAAACCTTATATTTTATGAGCAAAGCCTCTAATTTTTTTTTTTTTTTTGCAAAAATTAAATAAAAAATATGAGACATAAAATAAAAATCAATTTAAGAAAAA
>JAFIDM010118121.1:0-18879 GCA_023159025.1 Thereuonema tuberculata
CCTAACAGCGCTACAAATTCTGTCTTCATTGCTTCCTAACAGCGCTAGACATTCTGTCTTCATTGCTTCCTAACAGCGCTAGAAATTCTGTCTTCATTGCTACCTAACAGCGCTACAAATTCTGTCTTCATTGCTTCCTAACAGCGCTAGAAATTCTGTCTTCATTGCTTCCTAACAGCACAAGAAATTCTGTCTTCATTGCTTCCTAACGGCGCTGAAGGGTCTGACTTGAAAATGTGCATCAGTCGATCGCGAAGAGTTACAACTAAATCTCGAATTTTCTTTAAAATTATAAAAAGTAAATAAAAAAAAAAAAAAAAAAAACAGTTATGAAGCAGTTAAATATGTTCTACATATTTCGGAATCGGTTAATTCGAAAATAATGAATATTTGTCTCAATTCCAATAGTTCGATATTCTACGTAACAACAATATTATATAATTAAGTAAAAGCTATTGTCTTAAAATAACACAGATATGCGTATGACCCTCACCTTATGGTTCTAGGATTAAAATTATTAATGAAACTTATTTATCAAAACAAAAATAAGACACTAAAAATTAATATTCTACTTTAAATTGCAAATAGAAACCATTTAGAAACATTAAATTCTGTTAGTAGGTCAAAAGTTTTGAAAGAGGAATACTAATTAGAGATGATCAAAATGATTTTTTTTTTTTCAGATTAACCGGACAGGATCGGTTATTTTTCTGCATCAGTTATTTTTTTTTTTTTCATTTTCAAAATCAAAAAACGAATAAAACACAAGTACGGAAATAACAATTTCAATACTTAGAAATAAGCTTTTACAGTTTAAAACATATCTAACAGATGGCAGCAAATAACAATGAATAATAGGTTCTATCCGCAATCAGAAAATCCTAACTAAAAAAAAAAATATTTCTTTATTTTTTTAATGGATCAAAATCAAATAACTTATTTCTAGTTTTGTAGTCTATAAAACTAAGAAAGAAAAGAAGCTTATTTTTTATATAAAATAAAATCCCCGAATTGAAAAACTTATGTTAAATTGTTATTAGAAAACCGTTACTGATTTATTTTAAGCTAATAATAACCCAGTTCTACTTTTTCTTTGTAAAACTAAATACATTTTCGCTAATTTTTTTTACGTTATTCATTAAGAGTTAATCCTCGCCAGACTGAAAAACTGTGCCTCAACAGAGCTTTTTCTAATTAAACCATAGTTGTTAGAAGAAAACTAGTTATTTATTCTATTAACTAACGGTAAACTGATTAAACTTACCTTTTTTTAATTTATTTATTGATACATTCATTAATTGCCAATTTTTAGCAATAAAAGCAATAATATATATATATATATATATATAGCGAGGTTGGGGGTTGGGAAGGGCGTGGTTAAGTAGAAAAACAATGACTAATAATATAATTCAAATAAGTTTCATTCGTATCTTATACAAAAAATAAATCTTACAAATTACTTTGGCATTCTTATGTACAATGTATTTTCAAATGAATTTTATAGATACCAAAGGAAAAAACAAATCTCATTTGTTGCCAAGATATCTAAAAGATTGTTTCAGAATCTTTCATTTCTTTAAGAATCCCAGAAGCTTGATGAGAGAGATCCTTCGGGTTCTGGGATTTTTCCTTGTTGCAGACTTTTAAGTAAAAAAATTTTCGAGTCTTGTCAGAGGTCCTCCGGCGCCTTTTGGTGTGATATTACGAATCTTTGGAAAATAACTTTGGCAGAATAAATGAAACAGCTTTAGAAATTGCCTTCCATAAGATTGCTGTAATATGCTTCCAGCTACTTTCAGAAAATCGAACAGCAGTGAAGCAGTTATATCTTGCTGAGGTTCCAAATTTAAGATTCTTCACAGCCACTTCCAACACAATCCACACTGTGAGGATGTGGTTTATTGATGCCTTTAAGAACTGGAGACTGAATAATTGCAGCATATAACCGCATCATGCCAGACATGCGTTTTAAAAAGTTAAAAAGTTATCTTTTTTTTCATTGGTTCCATTCAAGTAGAGATATTCAAGTGCTTTGTAATGATCTTCTTGACTTTGACCATTCTCTTCTAGAATATAAACTGCTACTGTATAGGGACAACGTCGATGAAAGTAGGCTAGAAGAAGATATCTAAAATCAGGAAATTCTATCCACAGTCCAATGATTACCGATGCAATTGAAAATGCAGATTCTTACTTAGATGAAACCTGTTCTTCACCTTGTTGTACAAATGCCTTTGCTAATAAGTCTTTGCAGGACTGTGTAGCATGGCTGTGATCATTTGCTGAGACTCTTTTATTGCTGAGATCAACTATCTGGCAATTAAGAAGGTAATTTAAATGTTCTAATTTGTCTCTGAGATGAGATCCCGATTTGGGTGAAATGGCATTCACTGGAATATTGACAGCTTTCTGCAGAGCGAACCTATACTGTTTGAGTTTAGCATCAGATAACAATTCCTGATAAGATCTCAGAATTTTGCTTAAATGTTTCTGCAAAGATTTCATATTCTTTCAAAGCAGACACATTCAGTAAAATATATTTCAGATGGAGTTGCAATATTACTATTTTGTATTTGTAAATTTGATAACTGCTTAGTACTGCTTTGTTCAGCAACTGCTGTATCCTTTGCTTTACTTTCATCAGGAACAGGAGACTTTAATTTAATTGGTTCTGCTGTTGATACGGTTTGGTCACCACCTTCTTCTTCTATTTCATTAGCCTTTTCTACACCCTTCTGAACTGCATTTATACATTCTTTAACATTATATACAATATGCTGAGCAATCCTAGCATTTTCATTGGTTAGATTTTTTATTTTTGCACTTTGAACATACTGATACAGTGTTAAACTGACTTCTTTCAATTTTCCTAATGCCTGCTTTGCAGAATCTGGAAGTCGATCCTTATGAATACAGCTACGAAGTGCTTCTGTAATTTTCCCAAATAATTCATTCATTTCACGTTGATATGCAAGTAAGATATCAAAGTTCTGTTGTTGTTCTATCAATGTTTTTTGAGTGGCTAATGTCATCTGTTTTTGAATAATTTCCGTTTCTTTCATTCCTGATGTTGTTAAGTTGTCAAGGATTTTATGCTGCTCTTTAAATCCTATTGTAGCTGCTGCACTTCTTGTATTTTAATTTCAGTTTCTCGTTCCAAAAACTTTATTTGAAATTCAACTGCTTGTTCTTGCTGTGCTTGCACCAACTAGAAATTTCTGCTTGGCCTGTTTGACTAACAGTTGGCCATTATTTTCAAACAAAACCCTTCTGTTTAAAATGACGTTCTCAACTTTTATTTTTAAGAAAATACACTTTAAATTAATAAACGGAATTCAATAAAAGTTCGATTTAAATTTTTTAAATTAGGACTGATTTTTTTGGCACAGAATAAAAAGAAGGCTAGTAGAATACTGAAATTTCGATGTAAAAAGTGAAAACGGAAGCCTGATCTTTTGAATCGAACATGAAATCATGTTGAGACTCTTTGAGTTCCAGTTTCTAAGGAAGAAAATAAATAAATAACTTCAAATAACCATTTTCACAATGTTTCATTTGTCAATATAAATGTTCCAATTCACAATGCATTGAAAGCACTGTTGTTACTGTGATGTTTCACCCTTTTCATAATCTCGTCCATTACCGTGATAAATAGTAGAGTTGACAACGCACTGCCTTGTTGCTCTCCTTTACTTGCCACAAACCAGTTGGAACAACCATTTCCTATCTGGACACAGCTCTGGCAGTATTTGTACAACATTTTCACTTTACCTATAAGGAACACTGGTACATTTCTCCACCTTAAACAGTCCCAAAGTTTACATCTCAGTATGCTGTCGTAGGTCCTTTCGAGGTCCAGGAAGATGAAGATGGCATCTCCTCCTTTTTCCCAGTGTTTCTCCATTATCATCCGAACAGCAAATAAGAGATCCGTTGTTGATCTATTGCTTCTAAATCCATATTATTCTTCCTCAAGCTGTGGTTCAATGATGGCTCGTAATCTTTTCTCTATCTGCATCAACTTACGTCCATGAGACAGGACTGTGATTCCTCTATAATTGCCACATATCCTCCCACTTCCCTTCTTGAAGATAGGGACTATGCTACCCTTCGTCCAGTCAGATGAGATTTTTTCCTCTTTCCACACAGCATTCATCCCTCTGAATAGCCAATGCCGCCAATGAATTCCTGCAGCTTTGATCATGTCTCAGCTCCTTCATCAATGCCAGATGATTTGCCTTTGCTCGCACAGTTCAAGGCATTCTCAATTTCAGACCAAGTCAACGGGGATTCACCCACGCCATCCGTATTTCCTGAATTTGATTCTTCCTGTGTGGTCTCTGCTGGATCTATTCCATTATACAAAGAAGAAAAATACCTTCTCATCTCTTCTCTAATTTCTTCCTCTCTCCATGTTATAGTCCCATCTTCTCTTTCCAATTTTTTTATAGGTGCATACACAGTTCATTTGTTTTTCACAATTCTACACAGAAGTTTATTTCCTTTACTGTTCTCTTCTAATTTTTCAGTAAATTTAAGCCAGCTCTTTTCTTCCTCAGATTTGATTACTCTCTTTGCTCTGAGTTTTAAGTCTCGATACTTCTGCTATAGTTCTTTCAGTTTCTCTTCATTTTTATCTGCACCTTTTAGGTTCTCTTTGTCTCTTTCTTTTCTTGCCATATTCCGGTCTTTTATGGTTTGTTGAACAGAATCATTCCACCAAGAAGTTTCCTTTTCCTTTGGTAGACAACTTGTTTTTACTGCAATGTCAACAGCTGAGCTCACAAGGGTTTCCTTGAACCGGGTCCATTCTTTTTCTCCTGTTTCTAATTCATCTGTTCGTACCTGCTCACGAATCCTTCTTTGTTATTCTTCCTTTTTCTCTGGTTCTTCCAATTTCCACTCCGTTATTTTCTGTTTTCGCCTTGTCTTCATATTTTCTACTGAGATATTCCCAAGGGTAGCAATCAGTATCCTGTGGTCACTGTCCAAGCTTTCTCCTGGTAAGCCTTTCACATCGGTGATAAATGATCCAGTCACGTTATGAGAGATAACATAATCAATCAAAGATTTCTGCTGACCATCCCAGCTGTAACTTGTTATTTTATGGCTAGGTCGTTTCTTGAAATATGTGTTCTTAATTATGAGATTATTCCTTAGGCAGAAGTCCAGCAGATATTCACCTTCTCTGTTCCTGTTTCCAAAGCCATTGGGTCCAATCACCTTCTCGTACCCCGTCCTATCAATATCAATTTGCGCATTCAGATCTCCCATCACGATTACATTATTCTCTTCAATATGTTCTTCCAGTTCTTCCAGAAAGGTATCTTTCTCTTGTTGGGTGCAGCCAGATTGGGGAGCATATACTTGGATTATGGTTAGAACCTCTTTTCCAACTCAGCTTAGTTATTCTGTTAGTTATGTACTCTACATCTGACACTGTATCAATGTTCTTACTGATGACAAATGCTACACCATAACGGGGTTCCTGGTCGTGCCCATGCCAATAGATTTTGTAATCCTTCCTGAGTGAATTTAAATCTTTCCTTTTCCACTTCGTCTCGCTCAAATCTAGGATATCAAAGTTTCTCCTTTCCAAGAGATCCTCTAGTTTCTTCACACTTTCCTGTCAATGTTATAATGTTTAGTGTCCCAATTCTTGTCTTATTCTTTCTCATGTTGGTTTTTCTCGCTACACATCTTCGCTGATTTTCATCGGGCTGTAAGTCGTCATTCGCAGCAGAAGTATGTAAGGATGTTGTCATATTCGGGAATTGAGTTTCATTACATCCGAGGCTCTTTTTGTTTTTGAAAGCAAATATCATTTCTCTCCTGCTGGCTTGCTGGGCCTAACACAAGGGAGGATTTTCTGTCGGGACAATCTCCCTTAGCCTTTAACAGTCCCTTGCCACATCTACAAGGCAGTATCTTTCTGGTGAATTTATGTGGCATTTCCTCCTTAAAGGAACCCCCTAAGGAGAACTCCTCCGCTCGAAACCGTTGGTTCTGCCTTAGTTTGCCAGTTTTGGCCTGATCCTCGGCCAAGTTTTGAACTATATATTGAATTTCCAAGTGATAAGCAATATGTAAGGCATTAGCAGCTACTAAATTTTAAATTAGATTTTTTTTTTTATTTTCATTTCATTTCCTCAATATTTCACTTAAGTGTACCATTTTTACTTTTTATTTAATCTGAGGATAAAAATGACTTAAATTCAATATTTTTAAAATTTTGCTTTAATAATTTTTTCCAAATTCCTATTACTGTTATTGCCTGAAGATTCAGTTGCATTATGTTTTGCTTTAATATTTCCTTATTTTTTAAATTTACATATGAATAATGAATTCTTTGTACTTGATAAAATGCTGATTATTTAATAATTTCAGATGTAGATGTTACATTCATGCATTAAACTAGTTTTATGTTTAAATAAATTTAGTATTTTCTGGTATTCTATTTAAGTAATGCTATTGTACATTTACACTTATTTATTCATCTAAAATCACGTTATAAAAAATAACAACATACTTTAAACTAAGAATATGTTTAAAATTAATTTCGAATATAATTTGTTTATTTAACAGATTTTATATTGGAGTGTTTTGTTATCACATTTGGAGGCCTGAAGACAGGTAACTGCTGCTAACTGAAATCGATCGTGTATTTTAATCTATTTGGTTAGTAAATTTTTTAATGCTAATTTGTGCAAGTTCAAATTTTTAATTTATCTTAAGAATATATTTCTTCGTCTCAATTTTGTAAAATTAATTTATTAAAACCTTGAAAATTCTGTCGTGTTCTACTATAGAAATCGGAAGAAATGATTGAAATAGGTAAATGAAGAAGAAACTTCGTTGTGATCCCGAAGAAGAAACAAAAATATTTTTCCAACTATATTCTATGCTCTTAAATTCGTTTGAAGTTTTGTGTGGAATCGGAATGTCTTAGAAGAAATTGTAAAAGATGATCTTTGGATTGATTTCTACTGCCGCTGCCGCTGGTATGTGGAATCAAATTCCCGTGTGTTCTTGATCTTGTAGAAATGATTGAAATAGGCTTTCCCGCAAAGAAAAAGAATGTGTTTTTGATACAGCAGGAACTGAAATTTGGTTGATATTGACTCTTCGAATATGTTTACAAAATCTAGTAACTATCCATTTCTTGTGTTTTATATTTAAAATACTATGTAAGATATTTTAAAGAATAAAACTTTTCTTTGAAATACCGTCAACAGTTGCAATTTATTTCTAAAAAGTCATTAAACAATGATTTTTATACATAGTTTTAAGATTTTACATTTTTAGTAAAGATTGAGTGAAAACATGGTTCCGCGACATCTAGCGGGACATTAGGAACCTATTAGGAACCTATCAAAGAATCTATTTGATAACAGTTTTCTTTTAGTGTTAACAGTACTTCTAAATTAGCCGAAATGAATTGATTTGGTATGTTAGGGAGTTAATTCATTACTGATATTCTAAATGCAGTCGAATCCCGCTTTTACACTTTTCAAGAGACCCTCACAAAATGGTGTAAATTGAGGGAAATGGTTTCCTCATACCAAGAGCATTATGAATAAAATGTTCAATGCATTAAAATGATTTGTAATCAATGCTTGGAACTTTCATAAAACACAGACTACATTAAATATTATAATTAGCCTATTAAATATTTAAATTAGAAAAGGAAAATTATCATACACATGATTGTAATCACTTTAAATCTCAAAATATAGGCCTACACACACATTTCAAATGAAAACAAGACGAGGCAACACGAATACCAAATAACGAGGTAACAAGAATGAAGCCGAAACCGTGTCGAGACAATCGATATATCAATGATGCGATGGTCTAGCGAGTTGCAATCACAAAACAGTGTAATAAGTGAAAGTTAGAGGAGAAGGGACTATTTGGCCGGAAAAGGTGCGCATTAGTTTCGAGTAAATACCGTATGTTGTCCTGTTGCCACTGAATCGGCATAAATTGACCGTATTTTTGCCGAAATTTACGTTGTTAGTCGCCATTTGTAATCAATTTCTCGCATGGATTCCATTTTTTTTTACTCCGTTTGGCGATAACAAGGCAAATTTGATATTTGCATGAAGATTAATATCACGATAGCCTTAATACAGGGAAAAAAATACATTATAATAATAGGAAAATTGAAGGAACCGAGAAAAAATGTAAATGACGGGAAAACGTGATTTGCGGGATTGTAAAAGCTTGGTTCGACTGTATATAAATGATTCGAGCAATTAAGAAATAAATAAAAATCTTTAAATGAATATTTGCAATAGAAACACATAAAATAGAAACACTTGATACAAAATAAAATTTGCAGAAAATTTCGTCATAAATTTGTAAAAACATATTCCTATGAATTATTATAAATATTAAACATTCCAGGGCTGGCCAAACCGATGCTCGCGAGCTATACAACATCAGTATTTTTAATTCATAAAAATGCATTGAAATTCGTTAGATTCAACGCACGCTGTCTGTTTTTTAAAAACCTGATGAAATTGATCAGCGTCGATCTATATCGATTTATCGATATATTATTCATCATAAGTAACTAATGTAGAAGGTTTCCTCTTATATCTGATTCTTTCTAATTTACGTTTAAGAATCTTCCGAATTTGGAAACTTTAAATTTAAAAATAAATAAAGACTTTGAATAAGTTTACATCAGGAGTCAATAGATGGCGTTACTTAACTTTCCTTTAAAAGGTATAGGAAAGTACTAGGTTTCTTGGTTAGCAACAAATCATTAGCGCCATCTGATGTTTGAGAAGTAAAACGACTTGTATTCATTCATTTTTGACCCCAAAAATTGGTCCTTCCAGCTCGATTCCGCATCTAAGATTTATTTCATTTTATAAACACAATCTAATGATTCATTCTGCAAAGTTTCATTAAAATCTGAATTTGTAAGGTTCGAGAGGTTTCCTTGTGAGCTCTTTTTTGAATCATAATTAATGTAATATGTAAAAAAAAAAAAAAAAAAAGTTTTCAAACTTTTATAACTATTAACCAGATGTAAATTCAAGAGTCCACTGGATTCAAAGGTAAGTTAAATACTCAGCAACTTTTCTTACATGTTTCCGTAGTTCATTACCGTATGAATAAGATTATTATAGTTAAAGCAAAAGTCAGTAAAGATCAGTAAAGTCACTGGTATATGTGTGTGTATATATTCGTTTGAAATGTTTAGCGTACTTCCCAACATGCTACAAGCGTAAAATTTGGCAAGTGGATAGATTACATCCTGTAGACAATATTCTATGTAAAAAAACAAACTTTTTTTATTTGTGATGGGGGGGGGGGGGAACTGTGTGTGGCAGAAACCCGCAATACACCTGAGCTAAGCGGGAAGGTATCATGTGATAGGGGTGTGGAGAAGGCCACAAAGGGTTAGGAAATCGTATATTCTCTAATCTCGATTATAATTTTCTAAATAAATAAAGCGTTTATTTACATATGAAAGGATTCTGGAGCGAAGTATTTGGCTAGTATAAAATAAAGAAAAGAGAGATCGACATCCTGTTTTTTGAAAATATTTATTTATTTACTTAATTGTAACATGAACTATTCACTTTTTGCAGTGTTGAAATATTTATATTTATTTAATATAGATGGTTACTACATTTGCTTAACTTCAAAAGGTTACTTTACGTCACAAAAACAACAACTCAGTTGATTTGAAATGAATAATGAAAAGAATTTCTCAAATTGTAATTAAGCATATAATCAATTTTATTTAATTCGAAAGCATTAAAGGATTAAAGAATAAAATAACGCTGTGACCAATACTTGCACAGATTTAAAAAAAAAAAAAAATAACCTATATTCACAATAAAATGCTACTTGTGGCGGAAGTTCATAAGCAACTTCCTTCTTCCTTAAAAAAAGAAATAACAGTTTTTACACAGTTCATGCAGCCTCAGTCAAATGTACGTGAGACCGAGTCATCAAACTACATGATGAGGCTGCATGAACTGCGTAAAAACAGTTAATTCTTTTCTTAAGCCTGAAGAAGAAAGTTGCTTATGATCTTTCGCCACATTTACCTTATTATTGTGAATATATTTGTTTTTTTAAAAACTGTGGAAGTATTGGTTTAAATAGTTATGTCCAAAGAAATAATCATCATATATTATTAATTAGAGTTAATGGAGAGTGAATAAATGTTTATTTACTATAGAAAATACACAGTTACAGTAAAGAGATGAAAACATATTTAAAAATAAATTACAACAAACCTTTGAAGATTATCAATTAATGAATGACATCTTTTATTAATACGAATTCCAAATCAAACTCAACATTAAAACAATTTCGTTTTATTTAAGTTTCAGCTATGAATCAGTTTTGGAAATTGTTTTGAATAACTTCACAAAATAACGAAAAAAAACGGAATTATTTTTGATTAATGAAATGAAAAAGGTTAATAAAATTTTTGAAATTAGTTTTCAAATAACAAATAATTACAGATAATGTAACTAAAATTAAAAATTAATTTCGTTTATTCTTTCAAAGATGATTTATTGTTTCTATTTAATGGCGGCGATTTAAAGACAAATAAGCTTAAACCTCTCTGTGAATTTAGACTGTCCATTTTTTATCTCCTTTTGGAAATTGTGTCTGTGTGTATGGAAGGGTGGGAGGGCTGATAAGAAATGATGCAGGAGAAATAAAAAGACAATTTCAATAAATTACTTAAGGAACATTAATTGAATGAAAATAATAATAATAATAATAATGTATTAGAGTCATCCTCACTTAAGCTGTACTGGGATCGTCCCATTCACACAGACAAAACCATACATCACAACAGACCTGACATCACACTTGTTGATAAGGTCAACAAACAGACCTATCTCATTGATATTACAGTGCCTATCAGCAAGAACATGCAGAAAAGATCAGTAAATACACCGATCTAGCACACGAGCTCCAGAAGCAGTGGTGGCAGGACCGAGTACGTGTTGTACCCATCGTCTTGTCCGCCACTGGTCTGGTACCTAACACTTTGCACCATAGCCTCAGCACACTAGGACTTCATATAAAACACCTAAGCACAACTCCAGAAGGCTGTGGTACTCAACACAACACGCATAGTTAGGAAATTTATGGACACAAGCACCCATCCCTAACTATTCTTCCAATTTTATTTTTTTTTTTTTACACTTGGCAATATGTGCTTTGGTCCATGACCCGCCATATTGTCTTAGCTGGGGAAACCCATAGTTTGAAACTTTTTCGAGATAATAATAATAATAATAATTAATTAACAAATATTTATGTAATTTATATAATAATCATTTCTGTTCTGCTTGCCCCTCACAATGATGACAATGTGCACAAGTGTCTGAAATTTTAAAATAGATAAATATTCTGTAAACATGAAGCTAATATATGTTTTTATGGTAATAACAACAATAACAAATGAATATATTTTCTAATTTACAAACACTACATATGTATAAAACAAATATTGTAACATCACTATATCATTTATATTTTTGTATATTAAGTGAATTATTTATAATACGTGTTATTTCATTTTTTTATGTTAGAATGAAATAATTAAACAAGAAAACAGAACACAAATATTAGATTTTAGCATAAAAAAAATTAAGAAAAGTTTTTTTTTTCGTTTACCAACAATGCTATTAACATTACAATACATAATTAATATAGATTAATTAAATTTATTTATATCAAATCAATCCCATCAGTGTTTCAACATAGTAACTGCTACTTATACAATTCTTTATCAAATTTATAAGATAGATTTCTAAAAAAGTACTTGAAAACGGTACGTGACGAAGGTGCTACCATTATGACTTATAAATCTATAGGAACCATTATAGTAAGAGCAATTAAAATAAGCAATCTTAGATGGGTATATGCATACAGAGAATGTCAGACTGACACTACAAAAGAAATTAACAAACAGATGACTAAGCATTGACATAAGTTCAGACATTAAATTAAAGAGGTCCTGCAGAAACCTACAAGTGAAAAATTGTATATTTAAACCTCAGGATACGAAAGAATAGAGGAAACTTATTGCAGAGATCAAGACTCATAATGGATTACAGAGCCAATGTTGATTGATTGAATGAAAATGAAGCGATTTATTTTAATAATTTAATGAGATTTAAAGCATATTACTATTATAATATATGACGTGAGTTGTAAATGTTAATTATTTTACATTTATTATTTTAAACAATGTTTAACACCTATCAATTATTTACACTTTATAACTAAATCGGAAAATTCTCTTAATCACTGTCAATAACATTCTCGGTGTGTCAGCAGTGTATATACTGTAAGTCTTAAACAATATACATATTTTGCAGAAGTCAAATGAATTATCTTTGCTTCCACTTTTATATTTATTTAAATATATTTATAAATATAAATAGTTGGTATGTTGTGTTAGATTATCTTTATTTATCTTTATTATCATTTTTATTTATCATATTGTCATCATTTTATATCATTTTATTCCTCTGCATTTCGTTATCGATATTGGAGTTAGATTTTTTTTTTTTTATAATTTCAAAATCCCACCTCCGATATTATTTGTAGTATTCTGATAGCATCTTCTTTATTTTCTTTCTGTTTGGGCAAGAGGCTTCATTTTATTTTGTATAATAGGGAGGCTTCTTTATAATAATCCACCATTGATTATTCTTTAGGTTGCAGCGTTTTCTGTTCAAAATGATTCAGTGTCGTTTGTTTTGGACCATACTGTATTATGATAGCCTCTTTTTTATTTTATTTTTTATTTTGCTAAGAGACTTCTTTAATTTTTTATGGTGGATTTTGTCCAAGTTGATGCAGAACAAAATGGAAATATGAATGTATTATCACTTGCAAATATGATTTAATGAAAATATTTTACGGCCTCCACACATCAAAATTAAAAATAAAATTTATGTCCATTCAAATTACAGGAGTACTTTCGAAATGGTCAACATTTCTTTGTCAAGTGATCAAATTACAACAAGCTTCAGGATATATGGTCTAAAATTCAGTAGAACATGTGACATCAGACGGTGTCATTAAAAGTTAGGGAACAAGACAAAAGCTTCATTCGGACATGACAAGGGGGAAATATATAGCGGGTGTTTCAAAATTCATGTCTTTGCTGCACAGGAGCAGGTCCATCAGACAAATGTCATGAAAGCTCGAATTTAAGGAACAACTGAAAATAGTCTTTGTCGACTTTCTAATAACCGTGAGGAGACAGTTAATCGCTTAATTTGTAAATGCTCAGTCATTACCCGTACAGAATACAAAAAGCGGCATGATGATGTGGCCCGCAAGATCCACTGGGCACTCTGCAAGAAATACGACTTCCCAATCTCAGATAAACCTTGGCAACATTGTGTAGACAAAGTCCTGGATAATGGTCAGACAAAAATTTTATGGGACTTTAGAATACAAACTGACCAACTTATTGCTGCCAACACACCTGATATAACTGTGATCAAACATCAACAAGCAACTTTAATCAAGAAATCGACATAGCCATCCCTGGAGACTGCAGAATAGAGTATAAAGAAAAAGAAAAGATTGAAAAATACAGGGCTCTGGCATTGGAAACTACCCGAATTTGGAAAAAAAGCTAAAGTAGTGCCTCGGTGCACTTGGAACTATTACATCAAAGTTTATGGGCTACTACACCCGACTAGAAACTACAGCAAAAACACCAGCTGAGTTACAAAAAATTGCAGTCACTAGGACTGCAGCAATAATTCGTCGATACATAAGCAATATCTAGGCCTCTGGTTGAACGTTAAAATTACATGTAATAAAAGACAGCTTATACTATTAATTTCGACAGCATGCCGGTTGTCTTTGTCAAGTGATTATACATATACTAATTTCTCCAATTTATACACAAAATATAACAAGAACTACATCCAAATATGGGAAAAAAATTGACGCACCGCAGCTCGTTGATATCCAATCAAACGATTCGAGCAATCGTATTTATTGGTGTCGTCATAATGAACGTCTTGTTGGCAGAGGCGTGGTTACAGGTGAGGGCAACATCCGGAGTAAACATCCGTTCTTTCAGATAAGCACACGACACAGGGAGTAAGATGAAGATGTTGCAAGGTCTAAAATAATTTATAAATGACTACAAGCAGCCAAAAACATTTTTTAAGGAACCCAAAGCAGGATAAATATATTATAATGGAACATACAAAATTATTTAGTACAAACTAAGAAAACACAACAAAAAACAGAGTACATATAAATAAGTAAAAAATAAGGAAATAATAAAAATAATACAAATAATTTTGAATTAGATCAAGTTTTAGTAAGTTGATAATCCATTATGTTTTTAATAAAAACACCATCTTTGTAGCAATGGCGATTAGTCAAAATATTAGATGATTCAATACATTTTCTAATGAAGTGATTGCTGGCATGTCCAAAAAAGATAGGATTTTCAAAATCGAATTTGTGCTTAGTATCAGTTGCATGAGAAATTTAACGTAATTTTATGTATCTGTGAGTTTTATTATGTATAAAAACAAAGTAAAGGACGAACACTTATGAAATCCATATTGTGGAATAGTAAAATCAGATAAATTGTCTTTATAACATCTATAACAGTGACAATGAGTAGATTTCTTTTGAAGTTATTTAATTCCCAACATATGATTTGATGTTTATATTAATTTAAAGAATGCTTAGTAATATTAACATGGCCCACAGTAAGGTAATTAAAAATCTCTGCATCTTACCACATTACAGTGCTGTACTACGCGTTTCATCAATGCCTGGCGAATATCTCACCAATATATCTACATCGATCTTCATTGCATGAGATTGCATAAAGCACACTCCTCGAATTGGCATCAGCTACTTGTGTTTTATTTTTTAAAAAAAATATGGTCTATGGTTGGTGTGATTGGAGACGTAAGGGATTTGTTAAGATTACTGAATGCTCTTAATAGCTGGAAATATAAATAGATGGTAAGGAATAGACACATAAAATTTAATACTATTTATCTTACTATTAAATGGATTATATTAATATCAATATATACATGCGAGGATACTGGTTATATGGCGTGCAATGAATGTCATAGGATAATCGATAGATAATAATAATGATTTAATTTTCTCAATTTCTTTTAAAAATAAATTTTCTGAACTAGAAATAACAAAAGCTCTATTGATCGCCATGCTGACGACTTTTCTCTATTTTAAGCATGGGGCATATTGAATTAAAATTTAAAGTATAATTACAAATATGTTTTCTAATTTGCAAATCATATTTGTTGCTGTTTAATTAAATTTGAAAATGAATAGCAATTTTATTGTTACTCTGTTTTATATAATATTTTCACTTTGTCAGATAAAACCGAGACATCTTAATTATTGACAGATATTTATTAATTTTTAATTTTTAATTCGTTTTGAATTTGTTTTTGACTTAGTCATTGTCAGGATTTGAATGAATGTTTCTTAAGAAATGGTTTCATAAATGAAAAAGAATTTTTTCCCGTAATTTATGCATAGGATAAAAAAAAAAGATTTTGTTATTCATTTAAGTTTTTTAAATAATTTCAAACAAATAATCAGGAACCCTTCGAAAATTTCAAAAATTGTTAAAATAGAAAATCCCAGATAGAGCCCAAGACTTCCACTAATTTTGGCAAACACCGAATATACTGTGTCTTGAAAATACTCTTTACTAATTCTTATGTAATTATTAGGAAACTGTAAGGCTAAACCTATCATCTTCAATGTTGCCACCCTAAAATTATCTACATTCACAATGTAGAAATATTCTTCACATTTTGGAGGACATTTGCACCATTTATCACCAATGCTATCAGCCAAAGATAAAGCAAATTCCATTGTCTTATTTAGATCTTCTGGATTTTGACATAAGGGTAACGAGTTGTTTCTTATAAATGGTAATCTATAAATATAATAAAGTAATTCTTAGTGATGTTGAATAAATAATTAAAAAATAAAATCAAAGAATGGTTTCATATAAAAAGGAATAAAATAATGAAGTTAATAAAAAAATTAATCTTTGAAATAATTCCATATTTTATTATAGTTAATAATACAGAAATAAAACGTGTTAAAAAGAAAATAAAAGAAATTAACTGCATCTATTAGGATTACCTTCGTTACTAATATTTTAATAGTCAAAAGTATTGAAAGATTTTCACCATTCTCTTCGTGAATCATTAGTGAAAGCTTCATTCCGTTACTTGGTCTGAAGTCATCAATTGCAGAGATGCATAAATTGATACAAGATGTAGCGAATACTGTCACTTATGTTTAAAACCGACTGATTACTAATTTTCTTTAATAAGCATAGAGTAACTGGGAAGAAAATTTAGAAACCGATATTTTTGTTAAACATCTTGAAGTGGTTTTGGAGATCCTTAACATAACGTCACCATTCGATGATGATGTAGATTATGTTTATTAAGATTATACAAACAAATATTAAATTATTATCATCTAGTGGACATTTCTGATAACTTTTCTTGAGGTTTTTGGATATTTTCCAAAGGAAAATAAAACTAGTCTGTTCTCCCCTACCTAAACAGATGACCCACGCTTTGACGATTATATATATTCCAATTTTACGGACTCGGCTGGTATTGTATTTCAGTTAAATCGGAGCAACCGTACCAAAATGGCGGCCGATAGAAATTTCAACTTTTTGACTTTTTTTCGATCTTCAAGTCCCTATCCTGACATTGTTTTTACATCTTTTGCCATAAACTTTGTACAGCTTTTAGGGCATTGGTGTAACTACAAATAAGTAACAACAAAGTCGACATCTGTCCACGGGTCTTAAGGGGGAGTAGCTTAGAAGTGGGACATGACCACAAAGTTGTGATTTTGATAACTTCCGTAAAACTAAGCTTGACTTCGGATGCTAATGAATATCAAACTTTATTATTTATTATAAAATATTATTAATAAATATTACTCATAAATCTCAAAGTGGTTGACCTTTGGCAAAATGCATTTACCGCGGTAGATGCGCGACAGAGATATTTTAAATTAATATTCTTGTCTATTATGTGAAAATTAAGAAACAAAATAATCGCAACTTAGGACATACTGTATTTTAATAATGCATTAGGCTAATTGGAAAGTAGATTTATTTATTTAGTATTTCATCTATTTTCACTTTGTTTCAAAGTAACCATATTGGTTCGAGGACTTAAATCGGCAAAATAACTATGCATTAATCGAGACAAGCAAAATGAAGTTCGGAGGATATATGAATTTCATGGTTTCGTCTGCAGTTTTCGGAGAAAAGAATCCATTGGGGCAATACTGGATAATCGAGCAGCATTTAATGTGGGGAAAAGGATGGTAATCATCGGTAATCGGATTTGTGGATACGTTCATGTCTCTCCCAGACAACTCAGATTGAAGTGAGGGATCATGCTATTACCAGCGATATATTTCCTGTGGATTTTCGGGGCAGGTTTAAAGTAAACAGATTTATATGATTCTCAAGGCTAGCGATATTGGAACGGATGAGTTCCAAAGATCAGCTAGCATTTTCGGAGCGAACGAGTTCCGAACATCAGTTAGGATTAACTGAACGGATGAGTTCCTTATAGCAGTTAACGACTAATTTAGTGAAACGGATGAGTTCCGAAGATCAGGATTAATTAACTAAGGATTAATTGGGACGGACGATTTCCAAGTTTTAGTCAGATCTAACAGAACGGACAGTTCTAAACACAATTTTTATCATTGAATTAGAGGGAACGGAAGTGTTCCGAAGGTTAGAATACTGGAACGGACGAGCTCCAAATAATAGTGTTGAAGTAATTTGATAAGAACGGATGAGTTTTAAAATAGTGGAATTACCTTAGTTAGAACAGACGAGTTCCAAAGATTGGGATTAGTTAATTCAAGAACAGACGAACATTCGAACAGGCAATTTCCAATACAGCAGTAGGTGATATAAAGACTTTGCAGTGAGAAGTGATTTATATCAAGAGCTGACGAACTCATCAACCTAACGTTCGAATAAAGTAGTTAGTGATATGTAGACTTTGCTGGATTTATATTATGAGCGGACGAGCTTTAATATCAATGGTATTTATTATCAGAAGATATTTAATTGAAATAATTAATGAGATGGATTTTTCCCAAAGGTATGTGTAATTTTATTTATTTGATTGAAAAGATGAAGGAGATGTATATTTAACAAAGTTCATAAATTCGATTTCATTTTGAATTTGTATATGAAGAATGATATTTATTTAAAGAAGAAATAAGTGATCAAATAGAAGTATTCAAACTAAACTAACAAGAGGACTGTCAGATAGTCGGGTCTGAATTTTGTTCAAACTTGGAATACGGGAAGGTCATCCCTCGTATATCAAGGGATCCATTAGGCGCGAAATTCAGGTATTTTCGATAAAATCGACTTTGAAAAAGTGGAAGCGGCTTTTATTAATTGAACTTTGACTAAGTGACAGGCAATGCGAGGCTCTCTGGGTTACCGCGCGAGTCTAGTAACTGCGGGGTCGCTGGTTCGCTGCATGCTGAAGGTGTTTTTTTTTTCATTTAAGTTAAGAATATTTGTAAGGAATCACAATTTGGGTTCAAAAAATGAAGAGTCGGGTAGGAAATAAAACAGTTTTTTATTTATAGAGATCGGAGAAAATGAAATGCTAAAGAAATGTCAAACAAGAATGATAAATTATTTTTACTCTAACATACGCTGCAAAAACTAGATGTCGCATAATTTCTGGTTTCCCGTGCTTTCACGACGAGTTCGATTGTATTGTTCGGTTTGTTTTCTAGATATGATGCTTGTGCACAAGGAATAGTTTTAAC
>JAFIDM010118122.1:6939-18874 GCA_023159025.1 Thereuonema tuberculata
ATCTTCCCCTCCAATACTTCCTTCATGAGATTTTCACCTCTCAGCACATGACCAATCCAGTTCTTTTTTCTTCTTCTAATGTTCTTTAATAAACTTCTCTCTTCCCCAATTTTTTCGAGAACTTTGTCATTAGTCACCTTGTCTGTCCATTTAATTTTCTCCATCCTCCTCCATAGCCACATTTCAAATGCTTCTAGCATCCCAGCATCTCTCTTTCCAGAGTCCAAGTTTCTGAACCATACAAGGATATACTCCAAATGTAACATTTTATAAGTCTTTTTCTTAATTCAATATCCATCTGATTTGTGAACAAGTTTTTTCTGTTATAGAATGCAAATTTACCCTTACGAATTCGATCTCTAATATCTAAGTTACATCTGCCGTCTTCCTGTATTATGCTTCCCAAATATTTGTATTGCTTGACCTGTTCCACCTTTTCTCCATTTAATTTAATACATACATTTTCAGCATTTCTGGCAACTCGCAGCACTTTTGTTTTCTTGGCGTTGATTTCCATTCCAAATTTAAGACAGGCTTCATTAAATCTTTTCAGCAAGTGTTGTAAATCTTCCTCACTCTCTGCTAAAATAGCCAAATCATCCGCGAATCTAACGCATTTTATTCTTCTTCCTCCAATACTGATACCCGTATCCTCTTCACAATCAAAAGCTTCGTTTATCATTTCTTCCGAAAAGATATTGAATAGCACAGGGGATAAGCAGCAACCCTGTCGCACTCCTCTTCCAATTATACATTCCTTTTTGCTTCCTCCTTTTGACTCAATTATTGCCTTTTGATTCATATAAAGTTCCGCAATCAGTCTACGATCTCGCCAATCCACACCTATCTTCTTTAGTACTTTCATCAGTTTATCCCATTTCACCATATCAAAGGCTTTTTTCAGATCAATAAAACAAATATAAACTTCTCGATTAACTTCAATACGTCTTTCACAGATTGTTCTCATCACTCCAATTGCATCTCTTGTTCCCCTGTTCTTCCTAAAACCAAATTGGTCCTCTCCTAGATAGTATTCCACCTTGTTGTATAGACGTCGTTTGATAATATTTAACATCACCTTAGAGGTATGCGAGATTATACTAATTGTTCTATATGTCACTACATTTAGTAGGGTGACTAGTTTTTCCAATAGGTATTAGAAAGCTTTTAGTAAAATCTCTAGGCCATTCGCCTGTTTTATAAATGAGATTGCAAAGCCCCAAAATCTCATTAATTCCACATTCATCCAGCTGTTTTAACATTTCACCAGGAATCTCATCTACACCCTCCATTTTCCCACTTTTTAGCTCCTTAATAGCCATTTCCACCTCACATTTCAGTATGTCCGGACCTCTTTCTTCCAATAAAATTTCATCCTGTTTTTCTAGTACTATTTTATCTGGTTTTTCATTCTTTGCGTAAAGCTCCTCAATATATTCCTTCCACCTATCACTCTGCTCTTCCTTGTCATATATCAGTTTTCCTCGTTTATTCTCAATGGGCAGGCTCCTTACATCTTTTTTCTTATAATGGGTAAGTTCCTTAGCTTTCATAAACATCTTATCATAGAGTCCTTTTCTGTCCATCTCCTCAATAGATTTACATTCATTACTCAGCCAAATTTCCCTTGCCTTATCCGTTTCTCTTCTTAGCTCATTATTTAGCAATCTATATTTCTTTCTTCCTTCTTCACTGTTTATATTCTTCCATTTTCTTCTCTCTTCCATCTTGTTTATCATTTCATTTGTTATCCATGGCTTTTTTAACTTGCTGCTTTCAATAAATCCAATTTCATCTTTAGCTATTTCATATATCAATTTTTTTAGTCTATTCCATTTAAAATCGGTGTCAAGGACTTCTTCAAAAGTTTCCTCTAAGTCTCTAATTTTAATATCCATCTTCTCTCTCTATTTAGCTCCGGCTGTTCCTTTAAGCATCTCTATATTCCATCTTTTCTTTTTTTTCCCGCTAAATAATTTCTTCAATCTAATTCTTGCCTCTAACACAAGTAGGTTATGGTCCGAATCTATGTCAGCTCCTGGATAAGTTAGCACTTTTTTTACACCGTTCCTGAATCTTTTTTGTATTAAGACATAATCCAACTGATATCTTGCGATGTCTCCAGGCATTTTCCAAGTATATAATCTTCTTTTAGGTAATTTAAACCACGTGTTGCTCACAATCAATTTATGCCTCTTACAGAATTCCAGTAGTCTTTCACCTCTCTCATTTCTCTTGCCAAGACCATATTTCCCTACTATGTCATTTACTTCTTCATCTCCTATTACCGCGTTCCAATCACCCATTATTATAGTACATTTCTTGGCTTTATCTTCTTCCATGACTTCCTCTATTTGGTTGTATATCTCTTCCACATCTTCATCATCGTACTGACTAGTGGGCATATAAACCTGAATAATCATCAAATCTATATTATTACCTTTGAGTTTCATCATTATCACTCTATCACTTTTGAAAACAATTTTTTTGACCGAACTTTTCACTTTTTGATTTAGCACAAAAGCCACTCCATTAGAGCCACGAGTTTTACAAGAGTATATGACTCTGTAACCATCACTCTCAAAATCTCCTATATCTTCCCATCTAACTTCACTTAAGCCGACCAAATCCAATTTATTCATTTCCATTTCCTTCTTCAGGTTTTCCAACTTCCCAGACCGCAACATAGTTTTTACATTCCATGTTCCCATTCTAATGGTTTCTTCTTTGATATTGTCTGGCCTTTTTTGTATCCCCATTGCTCTATCTTTTCCTTTTAACTGGATGATCTCTTCGTTGACGTTACATCGGGGGTTTCGCAGGTTAACGACCTGAGAGGCCCCGTTTCCTCTCCTGCCGGGCACAACATCCACCTTATGCTGGTAGACCTTGTTCTTGCCAGTTGCATGAGCTTTATTCGTCGTGTTTGCCATTTTTCTTGGAAAAGACTTACTGAGGTGGTTTTCCATTGCCTTCCTCAGGAAACCAATATGGTAAGGCTTCAGACCTGGAAGAGTAGCAGGCTTCCACTGCAAAGCAAGGCCGCTTCTAACTTGAAGTACAGACGCCTGTTGCTGCCGCTCCTCTGGAGTACAGACGCAGCTAAAAGAGTATCGCCGTTGGTCTTAAATAGGACTCTTCCGTCGACCTCTTCACCAGTTCAAATTTAGCCGCTTACAGAGTTCTCGGGGAAACCCACAAGCTATCTCTTTATCGCGTTGCCCGTCTCCCACCACGCGGAGGTAAGGAACTACAAGTATTTGAACCAATTGCAGTTGTCTGAAATAACAACATCAGAACTACAAAAAACAGTGCTGCTTGGAACATCATATATATTGCGCAGATACCTGGTGGATACTTGGGTTTCTGGCTGAAACTTGTATCTACTAAAGGCTCCAGTCAGCGAATTTTTGACTGTGTTTCAAAATGTATTATAATAATAATAATAATAATAATAATAATAATAATAATAATAATAATAATAATAATAAAAACCTTCTAAAACTCAATTCAATTCCAGTATCGCAATACTTGACTTTGTCCTTTCAGTTCAGTTCACAGTTCAGTTCCTTTTTCTTTTTTTCCCTCTTTTTCTTAAATACCTGCTTTTCTTTATGATAAATAACAAGGTAATTAATGCTTTTAGACAGTGTCAAAAGGAAAGCGGTCCCATAACATGCACAATTGTACAAACAAAATAATTAAAAGCAAGAGCATAGAAATGCAAGACCGTTCCTTTATCAGTATTATTACGTGTTAATTGTTATCATTATTACTAACACTGCTATGGAAAACGTTAATTTGGGGGGGTCAGGGAGTGGTCCTACAGGTCTGAGTTTTTTTACGTTGTCACCTACTTTTTGATGCTGAACACAATGGTGAAGGTTTCATTCTAATATCTCTAACCGTTTGGCCGCTACAGAATGTGACATACAGTGTGACAGACAGACAACACAAAAACAATAGCGGTTTCCTATGTTAACTGTAATATGGGACCGCTAATAAAATAAAAATAAAATAAATAAATTCAATAAACTATAATAATAATATTCGGGAATTGGCACGCTAATTATATCTTGTTTTAATGTTAGGTTTGTTAGGTTGTGTCCAAGTACTAATTTGATCTTTATTTTGGAACCATTGTTTTTTTCCGTTCAAAGAAAACGCATATTTTGCTTTGAAAATCAATATCTTTAACCCTTGTTGTTCCCGAAAGACTTCGAAAAGGACAAAAGAAAAGGCTTAAATTCTTGCAGTTATGGGTTTGAAGATGTTCCGTTTCCTTCACCTTTTCGTTTTCGCACAAATGCGGTGAAACCCATTTCCGAACGGAATCCATTCTCTTCGCAATTCACTTAAAGAGGAATCTTTTCTCTTTCGATTCAGAATGACCCGTTGGAAGGAATCAAACACAATTCGAATGGTTTCAGTTAATCCGTCACATTTGCCTTATTTTTCCATTCGTTTCCCATTTACCAGCCTTCGATCGATCGAATGAAAAAGATCTTTTAGGCAAACACTCGTTCGCAGAAGAATCGCATCCAGAAATATAGGATATCAACCAATAGTAACAGAAAATAGCAAAGTTGCTTAAGAAAAGTCGGTTCTTTATTCATTTAAACTGTAAATATAAATAAAACAGGTTTATTAACTACAAATGTAAAGTGGCATTTTAAATTTCTTTTTCAAAAAAGAAAATCCTTTTGATTGATTTTAGAGAACTGCTCGCGATTGCTACTTACAATTAATACTTACTGGGTAATATCGCTAATCCCAAGATGGCGCGCCAAACCGTAAGAAAACAGAAATATGAAGATTTCGGCTAATATAACCCATCAAAGTGTTGAAAAGGTAATGATTTATAAAGATTTATAAATATAAAATTCTCTCACATCGCTCTGAATGATGTAGATAATCGCGAAATGAGGGTTTAAATCGATTTGGAATCGTGTGTGCGATAATAGGGTTCGAGTATTTGACATTTAACATTGCGAAGTAAAAAAAGCTCGGGCAGATCACGATCTTCGAGAACTTGGATCCGAAAGATCGCGATATAACCGAGCTTCACTGTATTAGGAAAATCATATGTGACTGACGTTGTTCGACGTAAAGTATTATTTTTATGTAAGATACAGTTGAAAATTCAGTAATATGGGTAAGAAAAAGCATATTAGGGAAGTTTTAAGTAATATTACAATTTAATGCATATTATGTGGTATGCTATAGAACAATCTGTACAACAAGAAAGATGAATTGCCGAGGATGCTAATGACCTCTAGTAGGGTGTGTGATCCCTTCGAGCGCTGCACATCTGCATGGCTTGGAATTGATGAGGTTATCGAGGAGGGTTTGGGGCTATTGTCCCCACCGTTTAATGAGGGTTTTTTTTTTTCCGCCTCACGAAGTTAGCGAAGATGCTACTCTAGCTGCAATACGTCTGCCAAGTGTGTCCCAGGCAAGCTCAATGGGAACATGCTGGCTACTTCATACGCTCAATTCCTTCCTCTTCAAACATGTTGTTCACTAGCCGAGCTCTTTAAGGTCAAGTGTTATAATCAAGTGTTATGAAAAGGAATGAATCACTGATCCTGTGGTCTAACCATTATGTCTCGTTTCTATACCTCTAGTCCATCAGACTATTCTTTCGGAAGACGTGTAGGTTCCACCTATGCCTGCCCCCACCATCAATCCATGTCTTTGGTAATGTGAGGTTTTCTGCAAAAAAAGCTGGGTTATTTCTAGTGCAGCTTCCCTCCAGATAAAAACTCATCCATTGTCAGACCAAATCTGACATACGGTGTAGTGCGGTTACAGATTCACACCATTGGTCTACTTGCATAAAGGTCATCTTGGATTGCGAATCTGCGGATTGACAATCTGCATCCTATTACCACGAGAAGCTGTCGCGGTTTGCCACTTGTTTCGATGGGCTGTTACCAGTAGATAACGGTCGTCCCTTTCTGTAATTGTTCGTGGTCTTTGCCTTCTTTTAACACTTCCCATATCCTGGAATCGATTCCACGTTCGGGAAATGACATTTCATGACATTCCAAGGGCTTCTGCTAGTACCCGCTATGTCTGGCCGGATTCCAGCCTGCCAATAGCACTCCATGCCATTGATTCCGGTAATTATTGGTGTTGAGACATCGCTCGAAACGAAATTTCACGATAAACTCGGCAAAATATGGGAGCTCTGGAAAATCTTCATTGTTGTATGTATCTATGATGTATCTATGATGTATGTATTCAGACTTTGCAGACGCTAATTTTATATGGATATAAATGATTCTGCAATCTACGTCACACTCGACTTGAGTTTTCAAAGGTTCGGCAAAAAATCACACGCTTGATTAGCATAATGATGTCAAAATCATCCTCTAAATTGTTTGACCTGTATAGAAAATTTAATCCCTACTGTAGTTCATTGTTGTTCACAACTAATACTTACGATTGATGTAATATAATAAATATATTATTATTATTATTATATTCTTTGATGTCGTTTTGAATTTAATGATTAAATTAAAGCTTCATAAGGAAAAAACAAAAACAAAATTGTGGCTTTTTATTTTTGAGAATTCAAACAATTAAACATCGAGGGAAATAATGAGGGAATCTACGGCCCTATTTACTTGTAATGTAGTAAATTAATGATTTGGCGAATTATTTTGAGTGATTGCTTTTGGACAAAGAAGGAATATAAAAACAATTGAAGAGTATGACCTCAATAATGATGTGGCTTTGCCATCTAAAAAAGTGGAACATCCCGCACTGCAGTCTGTAGGTTGGACACGGCTAATCCAGTGGTGGCTCTTGTCTGCTGGTATCCGCTGCTAATCGATTAGTGAGACCTTGTGCTCTACAGGCAGATCCCTACGAGTTGTATGTGCTTGGATGAAATGTAGTCGCTTCGCCTCTAGCTATAGTTTCATTGAATTAATGTAGCATCATCGTAGAAATGAAAACTATACTACTGGAGGATGCTATTGCTTAGTTATAATTTCCCAATTTATAATTTAAATTTTTTTTATAGACAAAGCATATTATAATATTGGGTCTTTAACTTGATAGTCCGGGAAAGCCTTTATTATAAAAAATAAATAAATAATAAGAAATGTACGGCCCTTCTTATGAATTATTAGACAATTTCTTTTCGAGATTATTGGCAATAGCTCTTTGGACTCTAGTTAAATAGTAGAATGAATATTTCTATTTAATTTCAAATAGAAGAAATTCACCTAAGAATAAAACTGACAATTTTTTACATTTATTTTATCCATTTCCTGTCGCAGAAAATGTCCTGTAACACAAGAGCATTAACGTCGGACACATTAAAAAACATTTTTATAGATTTTAAAGAAGGTTAAGAGATTCTGAGTAAGAAGCAATAGAATTAAATCAAGAATTAAGTTATGCTGATTTATTCTGTAAAGACAAATTATTGTCTTACTAAGATCTGTAGTCATTTTTTTTTCCTAAATTTCAATTGCTCGATTTAATACCCGCTGTGTCTTTACTAAAAGTCGTAATATCTTAACCATTCTTAAGTGTGTGGTTGACGAAATAAAACATTAACGAAATAAAATATGGTGTTTACCGTTTTAATATCGTTAGTAATAGCTTCATTTTTTGTTGTAATTCATAAAATTCGTAATAAATATAATCAATGATTTGTATTTCTGTATTAATACTTTGTTATTGCAGTAATTCATCAGCTTCAGAGCAAAAACTATTGCATAGCGGAAAATTACAGCCCACAAGAGAACTAATACATCACCCACCGCGGTTCCATTTAATTCTTTAAGAACAGCTCGGATAAAATATATATAAAAAAAAGGAAGGTAAAAGCTGTCTTTTACATCTGATACCATTTTGGCAATGTTTCAAGCTAATAGCAATAATAACAAAAAAAGGAAAATAAATAGTTTAGGAAAACAATTTATTTTTTTCCACGAATGCTATCAATTCTCTTTTTCTTTTGCCTTAGTGCTTTGATTTCTTTTGCTACGATTTTATCAGAAAGAGAAAATAAGATTGCCAATCAGAAATGTGTTGTCATTATGGTTCGGATTTAATCTATTGCTAGTGTTTTTTTCCTTCTCCTCCGCCCTCTGGAAAACAAAAAAGCATTTTCTAATGAGTAAAAAGAAAACCCTTTGCTTTACTTGCAAAATAATGGATTGTAAACGGCAGTATTATTTTGTCCCAGATTTTTTTACATTTATTTTAATTTGTGGCATCATTAATTGATATAGAAAAACATTCCTCCATTTTTCGTTTTCATGATACTTAACGGCAAAACTTATTTCTTAGTTCCTTTATTCTCTAAGAAAAAATAAAGAAGAATCTTACATTGATCTTTTATCTACTAAAGATAAAGTTCTGTCACTTAAAGTTCAAAATAAATAAAATTTGTGTTCTTCATACATATTTGCCAACATGCAAGCACAGAATAAATATCTCTGTAACTTTTTAGTCGCATAATTCACGGCATACCTGCGTACTTATGAAAATGCTCCCAATTCATGAACAAGTATTTGCACAGACGTTCTCGTTAGACCCAGTTCTTTAGCTGACTTCTCTTTGGTGAACGCAAACTCTTATCAAGCACAATCCCCGCCTGCTCATTGTCTGTGGACGTGCGTTTTCGTCCAAAGCGATTTTTTTTCGTTGACACGGAACAGATCCTATCAGCCTAAGTTTTTTTGACAACAACAAAGCTATTCGCTTCGTTGCACAGTAGGGCAGGATACATACATAACTGGCATTAAATACTGGAGTGTGTATTAAGATATCTATGGCCCATTTTTGTTACTTGATATATTGTCTTGTGTAAATAAAATAAATTTTAGACATTTTTGACAAGTATAAATTGAAAAAAATTTTAAATACATAGTTTGTTGTATTAATTTTAATCGTACCATCGTAAATACTAAAAATTATAATATATATAATTACTCATATTTTATAATATAATATTTATTTATAAATATATAAATATATAATAATAATTTATTCTGATAAATCAGAATCACTGGAATCCGACTTCAATGTTTCGACCTCCTCTTCTGTGTCCACATCATTTTGTACGGTTGGAGCTTTTAACATAGATACGACTTCTGTGGGAAGGCTTTGAAGATTTTTCCTTTTTATTTTGCGCTTACTTGTTATTACTGGATCGCTACTGATCAGAAATGAATGAAAAATATCTTCATTAGTCTTGACCCTGCTGCACTTCCTAGAATTATGTTCCCGATACCTTTTAAAGTCTTTGTTTCGTGCCTCTTGCGCCTCCTCACTTAATTGGCCGATAGGAAGTAATGCCGCTGATATTATTTCTGGACCATGTATAAGGTATTTGTGCACAGTTGGTGGCATGTTATACCAAGGATATTTTTCCACAAAATACCTTGCTGTATGATGAACGAATACTCTGAATTTAGCAACATTAATTTCATACCCACTAGCAACTACTATCATGATTGTATGTAATTTTTTTATGAGTTCCAGATCAAGCTTTGTAATATCCGCTGATAATTCTGCATTCTTAAAAAATCGTCTTGTGGTATTGCCATCATTTGTATTCCCGATTCCCGGTTTTGGCGTGTCTACGATTAAACCACATCGCTCTTTGAACTCTTTTTGTATACGAGCTTTGTTTTCCGCTACTATTAGTTTGTCACGTCCACGAGCTTCCCATTTCTGTATTGGTAATTTATAAGCCAGATGCAAGAGGCACTCGAACATACGTATCCAGCCGTGTAAGATGGATAAACCAAATTCTAAGTTGTCTATATTTATTGGTCTATCAATCATTTCTTCCACATTATTGAACATTTTAGAGGTAGCACCATAAATAAAGCATTTCTGCGTTGATGTCGTCTCAGTGATGGCGTTGCATACTTTGCCATCTACCATGGCGAAGATCAATTCGTGATTTACCTCTACCTGTCTGTCCTGCGTTGTTATTGTAGTGCTCCGCAAGTTTCTTATTTCCTGATCTACCATATTTTTTTCTGCAACCGAAATTTCCTTAGACTCTTTCACAAACTGAATTTTGAGTGGTCTGCAATATGCTGTCGATGCTGGACTCGGATTTTGCCAAATTATCTACGATCACAAACTAGACGAACAGGAACGATACAAGTGATGAAAACTGCGGAATCACTGGCTTCAGATCCATGAAATGCTTGTTTGTACAAGCTATGACCTGAGGAGCCGTCAAAACCCCATTTTGTGCGTAGACATAGGTTGCTTAGTTCTGATTCTTGTAGTGTTTCAATAACAGATTCAATTGACAAGATCAGACGTTGAGCTGTGTGGTCAAGTAAATCCTGTAGGGGAACGCTAGCACAAGTCCCTGTAGCATTTATATTGTTTGGATAGCAGGGCTTCTTTGCCGCTTGAACGGTTTTGTAGGAGCGGAATGTTTGTGGTGCACTATCCCTCACAACTTCATACTGATGTCGAGATAACTTCGCTGTTACCAAAACAGCTAAAGCGTCTTCTCCAGATAAATTTTTCGGTTGTGAGTCCAGCGAAGTTTTGTACGCTTTTCTATATTTAGTGGCCCGATTTGGAGACACAGTTATTTCATGGAGAAGTTTCGACGCCTGCATTTGCCCTTCTGATCTTAAGCTCATTCGTGTTACGTATGTCAGCACAGACACGGGGGTAGTATTCCTCAGTTCTTTAGTTTTCAATCTTTTTGTTCTATCTGAACTATCATTAAAGCTAAGTTCAGGACGACCACGCTTACAATACACCATTTTATTAGGAAACGAAATCGACCCTTCTAGCCATTCTTGATTGTTATTTTTAAATCGTTCTTCCATTCGCCGTGCTTTGGTGTAGCGTGCCTTATACTCTGTCTTTAAATATGAAAGTTTTTTTAGCACATCCTTCTGATGCTTTGCATCACAATTGCTACGATTTTTAATTTCTTCGTACAAGTACTGGAATTGTTTTTCAATTTCACTGCTTCCACAACTTCTCATAATGCTAATGAGCTCTTTTCTTTTAAAAAACATCGTGTCAGCACTCATTCCTAAAACAAACAAAAATTATAAATAAATTACTAAGTAGAAGCTTGCTCTGTCCTCACCTCGTACAACCTTCTTTTACTGAAAAAAGGCAAAATATGGGCAACAAATTTATATGATTCTACATTGAGCAATAAACAAGGTTTGTAAAACTGTAAAAATTAAAGCTTGGACAGCCTTGGAACATAACTAAAAGCCTCAATGCTTTTATTTTATTTTCATTCTATAAATATTTAAGCCTTTTACCGTAGTTAGGGTTAACGAAGTTTAAGATTATTATCACACTTTTTTTTATTCGTCAAATCTTCTTAAAATATTTCCAAATACCTGAACTTGATGTTGCCATCACTAACACTCCCGGTAATTACGATTTATTTCAACACTGATGATGCAAAACAATACTATAATTTCGCCAGCAAACCGAACGATTTGTCTCCGTGAATAACTCGCTACGACTCAATGTTACCAGAGGCGCATGCGCGGGATCCAGGTGAGAACAGCATTGTTTTATGACGCATCAATTAGTGCACTCTCGATGCAATAGATGGTGGTCAGGAAATTCCCATTTTTATTTTTTGATTTAATGCCAGTTATTTAGGTATCCTGCCCCACTGTGCGTTGGTGGGAACTCGTCTTCGGAAAGTTGAAAAACAATTCACGCTGAACGAAAATAATGCTCTATAATAAAAGCTTTCACGAAGACTTATAGCCATTAGGTAGCACTGTACAATACAACCGTTCCCTTCACGAACCAAGGTCAAACTGCAGCTTTACCCTCCTAGCAATAAAACGGTTTAGAGTGTCGCCACATTTCGGTGTACTGTGTTTCCGACCATACTGTATATCTATATATATACAACTTAGGATAAATATAATAAACTTATGTACATTAA
>JAFIDM010118123.1:0-18872 GCA_023159025.1 Thereuonema tuberculata
AAAAAAAGGAAAAGGTTAGAAGACCCACCACAGTGGTTTGTTGAGTACTGCAAAAAGAGAGATCAGTTTGAGGAAGCAAAATTGAAAGAAGAGAAGGAGAGGACAGAAGAAGAAAAGAAAAGGTGGGAAGTTCTCAAAAGAATGGAGGAAAATCAACAGAAATTAGAAAAAGAAAAATTAGATACATTAAATAGAATTTTAAATGTTTTGGAGAGAAGTTTGGAAAAATGAGATGGAATGACAATGACTTACATCTTCATTTAAACATAAATTTAAATAATAATAATCATTAAAAGTTAAACATGACAATGATAACTTGCATCAATAGCATACATTACTAAAACAATTTTAAATTACTTCAATAACATACATTATTATCATTGTCATGTTTAACTTTTAGTAATTATTGGCAGTATTTTATTTATGTTCATTAATTCATGTGACATTGGCTCACATTTATATATCAGCAAACTTAAGTAATTTCCATTCATTGTTGAAATTAAGAATTTGGAAATAATGGTAACGAAATTGAATTTCTTGCAAGTTCCTTTTCATAATAATTGTGGCAACATTTTATATGATTTACTTCATTGAAATTTGTGTGTACATGTTAACTTTTTGTATTGAGAACAAGTTATATTTATAATTATTAAATTAAATTTGGTACAATTAACCTGTTACTTTATTAAAAACTGAACTGTTGAGCTTTGGTCAAGGTTATTCATTCAGGAAAAATATTATTGACTCAGCTTAAAATTTGTGTGTAGAAATGGTTAATGTATTCTGAATATAAAAGCAGAAAGTTATCTTTTGAATTACTAAATTACATTTTGTACAATTAACCTGTTTCTTTCGTAAAAATTGTTGAAATGTTGAGCTTTGGCAAAGGTTATTCATTCAGGAAAAATATTATTGACACAGTTTTTCATTGAAAGAAAAAACAAAGAATATTTAATAAATTGTAAAATACAACAAAGAAATATATTGAGATTTTAACAAATTAAATCTATTGAGACACTAACAAATTATCGGCAATCCTGTCTCTTTTGGTTATTGCGCAAGGAGTAGCCGCATCGTTGCAGTACACATCATTTACTACATGTTCGTGCTCTACATCATCCATTATATCATCCTGCTCAATACAAATGTTGTGTAGGATGCATGCAGTCACAACAACATCTGAGATTGCTTTCATGTTAATCATGTCCAGATATTTCAGTCTACGAAATCTTCCCTTTAATTTTCCGAAAGCATTTTCTATCAAAATACGAGTGGAACTTAACTTGAAGTTGAAACGTTTCTCTTTTCTGCTTAGATGACCATTGTCCTTATATGGAACCATTAAATAATGTTCTAGTGGGTAGGCAGAGTCCCCAACGATGAATGAGTCGTCTGGTAAGTAAGCAGAAGTGTTATTAATGAGCTTGCTGCAGATGGGGCTGTTTCGCCAAACGCGAGCATCATTTGACGAGCCAGGCCATCCAGCAAAAACATCAATAAACTTCTGCTTACTATCGCAGATTGCCTGCAGAATAACTGCCCGAAACTTTTTTCTTGTACAATAGCAGTTATTTTCTGCAGACAGTCCTTCGGATGGGGATGTACGTTCCATCCACACAACCAACTACACCCTGGATGCCATTCCTTCGTAGTTCGTTGAATCTGTGAACATTCTGTTGCATCTCCAATCCTGTTGGCCACCGGATAAGTTCGTTGACCTTCCTACATAGCACCTTCACTAATTTTTTTAACATCCGGTAGCCATGGCTGGTGCCTACTCCAAAGCGATCACAGACCCCACGATACGCCTCTTGGTTACTTAGTAACCAAATTGGGAGTAGAAGGTTGATTAAGCCTTTGGTTCCTGGATTACCTCGATGGAGCTCCATTCCTTCCAACTCCATCCCGACGTACTGCCAAAGGAACTAAATAAAGAAATAAATTGTTAATTATTACAGTATAAACATAAGACAACATAATCAAAAGAAGTGAATGCCTAGAATAATTACTGTTAATCTAACGACTTATTTATTTTTTTATCATTAGTTAAAGTAGGCTTAAAGTGAAAGCTTAATTACACAGGCTATGAATACTTATCATGAATAATTCATAATTAAAAATATTATATGCAAATATTGTAAATAAAAAAAATTAAAAGAAATTACCAATTAGGAATTGATGGAGTTAAATAGTGAATTTTAGTTATCCAAATTTTAAAACTCATTTCAAAAAGCATATTGTTATATAATTGAAATTATTGTATTAATATATAACTTTTAACATTATATTCAAATGTTTTTTTGTACATACTATTTGCTGGATTACTGGGAATATTCCATTTGATAATCAGAGGAATGAGAAATCTTCTAAATTAAAAGATTCCTTTCATTTCATATCATTGATGAAATATGAAATAAACGATCTCTTGTAATGATTATATATTCACTAATAATTTTTTTCATATATATATTTTGTAGTTTTTGCTAGGATAAAAAGGATTGTTAACTTCCTTCAATTTTGTAAGTTTTATTTTTTCAATTTTTAATTTCTTTCTTTAATTTTCCAAATGTTTTACTTAATGTAAATACATGTAAAAATTACATATGATTGGGTTCTCTTACGGTATTTGAACTTATTTTTAGGGGTACAAATACTGTGAATTCTTAAGAATCAATTTGGGGAAAAAAAAAAATAATCTTTTTTTTTTCATTAAACACATGTATTTGTTTACATTTTGTTCAGCATAATTCCCAATAGATGGAGTTATCTTGAAATTAGCATAATTATGTTCAACACGTAAATTTGCAATTTTGATTTTAATTCATAACTAAAACTTCGAGTTTCAATAAAAAAATGACTGGATGCAATTTCATTTAGAAACAATTTTTTAACTTCGGATAAATAATCGAATTATACATTACTTTATCTTAAAACGAATTATGCAGAAGCATTTATCCTAAATTTCATTGGAGGAATTTCAAAGAAGTTTTTATTAATCTGCATTCACTTAAAGGTTATATGCATCTTTTAATTGCAATAGTGCCATTATTTTCAATATTAAGTTAATATTATAAGATACCGTAACGTTGCCTACCTCCACTGTCGATCTTTGAAGGCTGAAATGTTTCCGAAAGTCATCGCCAATATAATTTGGAATGACTTCCGAAACATAATTTTCTATTTTTTGTCTTTTTCTTTGTCTGCTGGTTTCAAACATCGCCAACAACAACAATTCTCCGTCAACATCGTAAAAAGTTGCTTCCCTGGACCTTTCCGTCCCCAATCCCACCAGAGAACGCATTCTTTTTCTGGAATTCCGTCTTCCCGAAGAAAAAAGGAGGAAATGAAGGAATGGTATAAGAATTGCAATGATTTCGTTCGCCATTTTGAACTGCACTACGGAATGTACGGGGATCGTTCCTTGTAGCAACAGACTACGGTCACTACAGTGACGTCATATCCTGTACTACGTTCACGCTACAGAAACTACGTAGTGCCACTACTGTGGCTACGAGGAATACCACTCTATTGTAGCCTTCAGCCGAACATGGAATAAAAGAAAAAGCATCCATGTCCATCCTGTGTCTTGAACTATCAATCTTGTTTCAGTTTCGTAATTTTCGATCACAGACGTACGAACTGACAGATGATGACAAGGATGGTTTAAAATTATAAATTGGTTTATCAGAAGATATTAATAGATGTTGGTTTTATGTGTTTAGAGAATAGCAAGTCAGCAGAGTCTTCCATTTGTATAAATATATTTAGGCTTTAATTCTATTTACATTTTGTTTGTTGACATCTTGTTGTTTGTTTGTTTGTGTGTTTTTACACAACATCGGAAGTCGTGCCGGCTTCAGGTTCCTGTTACGTATAAACAATCTGGTAATTTGCCTTCCCAACAATAAATCTAAATCAAGAAGAATACTGTTTGATACGTGAAGCCTATTGTAACGTTTCTCGATGTCATTAAATGACAATTTTTTTTTTGAACCTATCTTCCAAAAGATGGAAAACGGATGATCACATTTATTCCTCTAAAAATAATTTCGAAGCTTAGATTCGTTCTAACATTTTACTTTCAGCGATTAATAAAATAAGATTTATAATTTCTAGAATAACTTAGATGAGTCCTTTAGAAACAATCTGTTATTTATTCAAGCATGAAAAATATATATCTGATAACTTTTAAGTTGTCTTCTCAAATATATCTCAGTGTTAATTCTGTTATTTTTATTATCTCTTTAATCAGTTTTAATTTGAAACATAAATTAAATCTGTCTTTCCGATGATAAATTTACTCGCGGGACCTTGAATTCATAACATTTCAATTACTGTTAATAATGTTTCTGCAATATACTAATTGCCTTTTTTTTAATGATGCACTCAAAAATCCTCAAACATTTTAAATAATTTTATTTTTATTCAAAAATATAATCCGCGACATTTGACCTCTAGAAACTCATTTTCTTCATTTAGAAAAATAATTTCAATGGCAGATTCAGTTTCCTAAATCTAATCTAAAAATTTCAATCAGTTAGTAGGGAAGCAGACTTGGACGTATCAAAATCAAAATATTCAGGTAGTTTCCAACTTGAGAATAGGACACGAAACATTTCTACTTGTACACTACTATGTGGACCAACAATTTTATCTTCTTGGTCGTAGGTAACTCTTCTGTCGACGTTCATTTCATCCAAGGATGCATACATGCTGTATCGGTGAAAAACTTTTTGATCGGGATCTCATTATCTCCAATACATCACTTAAAATCCCAGGGCGACATCGGAATGAACAATTTGTCCATCTTTTCAGGGTACTAATACTACTGGCAATAGAAATCGTATATTTTGCCTAAAATAGTTAATGCTTTTGCAATAAACTCCTTGCTCCATTTAGTAGCCACATGACGATCAACTTGTTTTAAACTTTCTTTGAAGGATTTCTGTGCACACGTGAGTCGAACCTGTAAACTCTTGTTTCGTGCTCTTAATTTCTCATTGATATTGTTCAGGTTTCAATTTTTTTCGTTTCAAGTCTTCTACTTCCCTTAATAGGTTTTCACTGCTCTTTTCATTACTACCACCCTTTAATAGCTTTTCACTACTACAGTAGTGAAATCTTCATTTGTTGTAATGCCTTTATCTACTTTTTTTCTTTTTTGGAGATAAGGTTTCAGTTTTTTCTAATGCTCTTTTTCTTATCTCACGGTCATGGTATCTGCTTGCTATGTTGCTGTCACTAGAAGGTCTATGAGTGGGATTAATTACAAAATCCATATTCCTTTTTGAACTCCGAACTGGTAAATTTCATGAAGGAATTGCATTTGGCTTCAGACACCTTTTAGGCTTCACTCCCAGTAATTCAGCTTTGAGAGCACGCTGATAATCTTCTCCACGAAGATGCTGTGAATATACTCTAGCATTGTCTGGATTGAAATTATCTCACACTTAAACATCGATATCCATGCTTTTCTCAAAGTTAAATCTCGAGGAAATCTATGATATATAGTTTTGGATCATTTTGTTATTTTGTGAGCTGTGTAATTAGCAACTGTATAATTTGCCATTGTTTTGTCTTTCTGTCGTTGACAAAATATCGTATCTAATTCAGAAAACATTATCACTACTAGGACGTTCTAAGCTTTTCTAGTCTATGTTAATCCTTTAAAGATCTAAATTAAGCTTAATTCTCATCTAATGAAATTACTGGGATTCCTCGTGCATACCCTCCAACATTGGTCATCCTCCAATCCGTAGTGGCCGGCGGGGGGGGGGCGGCGGAAAGAAAAAAAAAAAAATCCCCATTTCAAAAACCAAAAAAAAAAAAAAAAAAAAAAAAAAAACATTTTATACTTAACACATTTAATTTTACTGTATTATTCTTCATCAACATCTAAATTACTGGATTTATGTAACAATATTTATAACATGTTCTTTTTGCTCTTTTTAATTCATCAGCATTAAAATTTTTGTTATAACAACAGTCCATATTTGACTTTGTAATTAAAAGAGTTTCTAACGTTTTTATGTTCATTGTTGATCTCCCCATAGTTTGATTTTTTCGAACCATACTGAATAGTCTCTCTGTTGCAGCATTACTATGTGGCACCACTAGACGTCTACAGTCGTCTCGACCGCCATGGGCAACGGAAAATTCCGTGCAGCGTACCGTGCAACGAGCATATCCATCTTTTCCTGGTAGAAGACAAGGGAAAAGCTTTCGATACTCCTCTCGAAATTTTTGATTGTTTTTTTTCTTTCTAGGCAGATCTATATCTACATCCTTATTACTGCGTTTAAAAAACCGATCCATGATATAAGCGTATGCAGCTTTCAACAAATTTACGAACCGAATGAGAGTTAGCCGCCCGGTTTTTGTGAGATCTGCGCATGTAGCATCGATTATTCTGGTCAAGCACTTCCGTCTGATCTTCTGACAAAGAGTGCGCCATTGCGCTAATCGCTGGTTACTTAACAAAAGCGAATTGTATTTATAAATCCTGAAATCTAACAGACATCATTTGTAAATGAAAGTCTATAAATAAACAAGTATTTTTATAAATTAGAACTTCTCCGATAATTAAACGTTAGCCTACTATAGGTTAACTATAATTTCTTGGCGAGAACAGACGGCGGCGTCCATTTTGACAGGAAAGCGTAATTGATCAGCAGTTTTTTTTGTTGTTTTTTTGAGGAAAAAAAAATTAAGGATGAAAATTTCTGAATTCCGTAGCTTTTCCCCATTCTCGCGTAGTTTCGTAGTACTTACTTATTTTCCGTACAAACTACGGATACTCCGTAGAAGTTGGAGGGTATGCCTCGTGCAATCAACTAAATGCAATTAAATGAAACTGATTAACATACCCATGAACCCAGGTTCACAGACAATTTTTTTTGCAAGATTGACACATTTTTTAAATTCAATATCGTGGAAATAATAATAAAATAAAGCATAAAAAGTTTAATAACATCATTTTTACTACGTAACAAATTGTTAAATATTGCAAACTAATAATAATAAAAAAATTAATTTTATCAATATTTTTTCCCAATTTCTTTACTATTTCAATTCTTTACTTTTCATTACTCTTTATTGTAAAAGAAGTCAATGTAGTTAAAAACTAATTTTATTTTGTAATATTTGAGGCAGTCAAATTTATAATTTATGTCTCAGTAATATCTTTGGAAAGTTCCTTTCTCGACTTGTTTATTTATTTATCTATTGTTTTTCTTTGTTTTTTAGTGTCAGATTGTTTCTCAATTTAATATTTCCAATATTATTTCGCTAATTCTCAAAAACTGGTTTTTGTTTTTTTTTTCAAAAAAATGAAACAATCCCGTCCTATTCATTATATAGAAGAAAATTTCCAAGTTTCAACCATGTGACGTCATGCTCAGATAGGAAATATCGCGTTGCCTATTGTGCAGCGATTTGGACCCCCACCCCTCTTTCAATACAGGCTTTCGTTATTTTCTGCTAATATTGCGTTTTTGTTTTCACAGTGGAATAATGAACTAAAAAATTTTATTTTCTGGTGGTTGAGGCTAAATTGCTATTGCTTCATTATCATTATAATAAACATATGATGATATTTCAGAAACACAATGACCTTCACATTACATGTTTTCGTTATATTAAATTTTAGTAAACGCAATTTTCATCAGCATTTCTTGAAAAACGTCTAAACTATCAAAAAGTATTTGTTTGTTTTGAAATTACAATAAAAATTTAAATTTTAACTCGTTAAATTAAGTGAAAGCGAGATTTTAAAAAGATAAAATTGAAAATTTACGTAAAATATCCGATACAAAAAAAGTTTTCTGCTCTTTCAGAGAACGATTAAGAAACTTCATTCTCATATTCAACTCATTTCATCTGTAACGCTCAAAAATATTATCTATTCTATTCGTTACTATAAAAAATTAAAAATAAAAACAAATCAAAAATTAAACTATGCTACGGTCACGCAATGCTACCACCTACAACGTCTAAACTTTAGTCGTTGCGAGGAAACCAAAAAAATGAAAAAATGAAACTAATGATAAATAATTAAACAAAAAACGGAATAATAAATTTAAGCTTGGATAACCCCAGTTGCAGACGTAGGCGTGTCGGAGTCACCTTCGCTGGGCCCATTAGAGTAAAGGCGCCCGACAACCTAACGTACCTCACCTTAACTACAAATTAATAAGCAAACAAGACGTTAAAAAATGTAATTAAAAAACAGCACTAAGAAAACCAAACATTAAACAAGTAGATCTTTATTTAACTCACACATTTTCTGATCATAAACAATGAAATCAATTACCAAAAATAAACCCTTCCGTTCCCCTCTATGATTAACTCTTAATCCTTTCCCCTTAATCCCCATGGTGCACCATAATCAAAAGTAATAAACAAAATACTGATATATTAAGCACATCTCATTTATAACAATTTCTAACACCAATAAAGTACAAGTTGAGTATTTTTAACAATGTTTAGTTGTCAGTAAAACAATTTACCTTTATCCTCGTTTTCACAATTTTCTATCTTCATTACAAATATCAAGTGTCCTAACCTTAAACATGAATTAATCCTTCTAATCTAAGAGTCTTTTCTCTTATGTACTGCACATTCATAATCAGTCTACCGTTAAATTACACCATAGGTAATTTTACTTCTACCTATTTCAGTTCCGAACAATAATGCTTTTCACGGTAGGCATAACGTTCAACGCTCAGCCGGGAAGCGGCGAGAGAGCGCGCACAAAGTCTGGCGGATTGTCCTCCACAATGGCTTGGGTCCAAAACACAATTAACACCATAAATTCACTGTTCACTAAACACATGCATAAATCGTAGACTTAATCGTTGTCTTATGATAAGCCATTTCCCCATGAAACTTATCAAAACGTGCGGGGATTTCCTTTACAACGGAGACGGCCAAGTCCTACAGACTCCATGCAGTGTCCCGCCCGGCATATAACTCGCTCCCCAATCCGGCGGAGCACGTGATCGGATTTTCCCCATTCGGATAGCCCGTTTCGACGGAGTTAGACGCTCTCCGGGTTAACTGCGCCAAAGATCTACCGCTGATTAAATGAAAGTTTCACGACATATAATCTTGTAGAAAATAATAATTCACCTACGGTAACTTTACTTCACTCTTCCGTACTCGGATAAACCTTGCCCTGCCATGCTTCGGTCCTGCCGGCACGTTCTTCTCCCGTTCAAGTATCCAACTACGTTAAGTCCATCGTTCTCCGTCCCATAACTTTTCCTTCACGTGCGGTTGCACTACACCAAACATATATCTTTCTGTCCATAAGTCTATTCAGGTAAAGTTGTCGGTCGAATAGAATACTTTTGTCCCAAACGGCTGTTCGAGATTGCGGGACTTCTGACTTCTTCCCTGGCCGAAGTTAACGGCTGTGCGGTCGGGCGGCACTTCGCCCCACCGAACACTGATGGCGGCCGGGAGGCATTCCACCCTCCCGGGCGACGTTGCCCGTGAGCGCAGAAGCTCCCAACCTACTCCTTCGGGAACTAATCGAACTCTCCCTTATATTAATAACGGTAATTCTCAAGACTCTTTCCCGCCAAAACCTTAAATTAATTAACTTCAACCAATAAATCTTTTAAACTCACACCACGTGTGGTCAATCTCCACGCTGTTCAAACAGTTACTCGCCCTCCCTGGGGAGTGAAATCGACAAACCTACTCACCAGCTCCTCCGTTACTAAGCAACTTAATTATAAATATGTTTTTGCCAAACTGACAATAAATTCTACAATATTAAAATTGCTCACTTAAACCCAAGTTAAAATGAAATAGAAAATACATCTCCACAACACTGTGTAAAAATAAAACACCCATTAATTAAAAATGTTGACCAATACAATATTTTAATATAAATTAGACAGAGCTAAATTTTACGTCTCAAAATTAAAATATAAAGTAAATAAACATGTAACGGACATTTTACACCGTTACACATCATATAAACTTTAATATCCCATAATATTTATATTTGATTTATAAAGAACGAATATTGTGGGATATTAAAGTTGATATACTGAAATGAGTTCAATATAAAGATTATTAATTTATATATGAAGAAATTACTGTTTGTTTTAACTTTCATTTTAAGTTAAAAGAAATTATCAAAGGTTTTTTTTTGGTTCAGGCTACTTCCGGTTTAGGAGGGGCAGTCAAATGATGGCAATTAGACAAAATCTCTGTAATTACTGAATCAATTATTCATTCGTAGTTCTCTGCCAAGGGCAGGTCCTTTACTGGAAACCCAGCATTCTCTAATCTTTCCTATTTTCTGCCTTCCTCTTCGTCTCCACATAAGATCCATTTACCATAATGTTGTCGATCATCTTAAATCTTCTTCTGCCTCGAACTTTTTTACCGTTCACCATTCCTTCCAGTGCATCCTTCATTAGGGAGTTTCTTCTCAGCCAGTGACCCAACCAGTTTCTTTTTCTCTTCCTGATCAGTTTCAGCATTATTCTCTCTTCACCCACTCTTTCTAGCACAGCTTCATTTCTTATTTTGTCTGTCCATTTCACATGCTCCATTCTTCTCTATATCCACATTTCAAATGCTTCTAGTCGTTTCTCTTCACTGCGTCGTAATGTCCATGTTTCTGCCCCATACAATGCCACACTCCACACAAAGCACTAGTGTCTTCCTTAGTTCTTTTTCCAGAGGTCCGCAGAAGATGCTCCTTTTCCTATTAAAAGCCTCCTTTGCTATTGCTATCCTCCTCTTGACTTCTTGGCAGCAGCTCATATCACCACTTACAGTACACCCTAAGTATTTAAAGTTGTTCACTTGTTCCAATGTCTCATTCCGAATACTTAAGTTTATCTTTGTCTTTCTTCCGATAACCATAGTCTTTGTCTTGTTTACATTTATCTTCATTCAATATTGCTCACAGCTGTTATTCAGCTGCAGTAGCATATCCCTTAGTATCATATCCTCTTCTGCTAACAATGCCATATCATCAGCAAATCTTATGCACTTTATTCTTCTTCCTCCTACTATCACCCCTCCCACGTTCTGAAAACAGTTCTTCACTAACTACTCGAAGTAGATGTTGAACAGCGTAGGTGATAGAGGGCATCCTTGTCGCACCCCTCTCCCTATTCCACTTCCCTCTGACAATTTTTCTCCTATCCTGACTTTGACTCGTTGTTTCATATAAAGATTAGTTATTAGCCTTCTCTCTTTCCAATCCACACCAATTTTCTTCAAGATTTCCATAAGTTTATTCCAATCCACTCTGTCAAAAGCCTTTTCCAGGTCCACAAATACTGCATATACGTGTTTATTTTTTTCTAGATATCTTTCGCCGATTGTTCGCAGCAGCCCAATTGCATCTCTCGTACCTTTTCCTTTCCTAAAACCAAATTGCTCTTCTTCCAACTCTCCTTCCACCTTAGAATATAAACGTCTGTTCAGTATTCGCAGAAGAATCTTCGCCGAGTGCGATATAAGGCTGATAGTTCTAAACTCATTGCACTTCTTTGCATTATTTTTCTTCGGTATTGGCAGCAATACTGTTTCCATGAAATCATCAGGCCATTCACCTTTCTCATATATTTCATTGCATAATGATTGTATTTGCTTCTTGTCTTCACCCAAGCATTTTACTAACTCAATGTGTATTCCATCAACTCCTGTTGCTTTCCTATTCTTCATTTCCCTAATCTCTAGCTCAACTTCTTCCCTTAGAATACAACATCCTTTTTCGTCTTCTGATACAGCTGTTTCATCTTCTATAGCTAAGTAATCTGGACGATTCCCTGTTTCATATAATTCTTCTACATACTTCTTCCATCTGTTCAAAATTCCTTGTTTGTCGGTTATTTCATTGCCGATTTCGTCTTCTATCAACCACATGGACTTCTTATTCTTATTTGTGAAATCCAAACATTTTACTTCGCGGTACATTAAATCATATCTTCCTTTTCTCTCTAGATCCTCTACTTCTTCACATTTCTGTTTCATCCAGTCTTCCTTCGCCTTATCAGTTACTCTTCTTAGTTCGTTGTTTAGTTTCTTGTAATTTCTTTTACCTTCTTCTGTGTTGATGTTTTTCCATTTTCTCCTTTCCTCCATCTTCTCCAACATTTTCCCTGTGACCCAAGGTTTCTTATTACTCTTACCTTCTCTGTATCCTATTGTTTCTTCTGCTGTTTCCTGTATACAGCTTTTTAGATGAGTCCAGTATTCATTACTATTTTCTGGTGCGCTTTCTAAATTAGAGGCTTTCTTTTGAAAATGTTCTTCAAATTTTCTTTTTTCCTCTTCGTTCATAAGTTTTTCTATATCAAACTTCTTCGTCACTTGCCTTCCTCTTATCTTTTTCAGACGAATATCTACTTCGCCTATCAGTAGGACATGATCTGAATTAATATCCGCTCCTGGTAGAGTCTTTGCATTTTTTAAGCAATTTCGGTATCTTTCCTATACGAGTATATAGTCTATCTGATATCTACTGTCATCCCTTGGGCATGTCCACGTGTATCGTCTTCTTTTATGCTGTTGGAATAACGTATTTCCAACAATCATTTCATTCCGTTTACAGAAATTTACCAAAGATTCTCCTCTGTCATTTCTTTTTCCCAGTCCAAAATTTCCAACCGTTTTTACATCTTGTCCTTCTCCTACTACTGCGTTCCAGTCGCCCATTAGGATTACACATGCACCCTTCTTCTCTTCTCAACTATTTCTTCTATCTTCTCGTAGTTTTCTTCCACTTTGTCATCTTCTAATCCACTATAGGGCATGTAAATTTGCACTAGCACTAAGTCCAATTTTTTCCCTTGTAGTCTCACCATTATCATCCGGTCATCTACATAACGCACTGATATCACTTTATCTTTCACACATGGTCCCAGTAGTACACCAACACCATGACTTCCTTTACATTCACCATTTGAATAAAACATACTAAATTCATCACTCACCAACTCACCACTATTTCTCCACCTCACTTCTGATATTCCCATCAAATCCACTCTGTTTCTTCTCATTTCTTCCTTCAAGTTTTCCAACTTCCCCCCTCGAAGAAGAGTTCTCACATTCCATGATCCAATCCTCAATCTTCTTTTCTTCTGACTGTTGAATTGCGTCATAATGTAACCTTCCTCAGTATCCCCCTCCCGGACATCCGAATGGGGGGATAGTTTACGTCCGGAATTTTTTGCCGAGGAAAGATTCATCATGCCATGTTTGCAGTTTTTCTTGGGAAAAGTTAATGCGGTAGCTTCCCGTTGCTTTCCACACACCACTATCTCTTTCGCATCTTAAAAGACCCCAGGGGGCCCCGCGGGGAGGTGAGGAAAGTGGATTTGACCAATTAGGCCCTCCGGACATCACCAAAATTCACCGCAAGAGTTAAATATCAGTTCCATCAGGGTTTTTGACCCGATCAGAGACCGGGAAATCCTAATTAGCCTTTGCCCCCCAGTCAATTATTTTGAAAACAAATATGATAACCATTGTGGCCACTTATTAGAGTTATTCAACTAGTGCAAAATGGGGTCTAGATTTACTAAATGAACTTAATGAAGGTCTCATTTGAAATTGTACTTGACCTTTATATTACAACGGCTTTTCATAAACTGCGACAATCTATAGTAGTGTCTCTTCTAACTTCTGTGTAGGTGTTTGATAGATTGAAATTGATTTTGTTTTTATTAAAAAACATGAATTGACTTCTTCTATTTATTTTTGTCACACTTATTTTTTACGTTTAAAAATTGTGTAATAATTCAGTATTTTGTAATGATGTAGTAAAACGTCAAGTATTTTCAAGATAAAATTATTTAAAAATTTTAAATCGTATATTGTTTACAAAAATAAAGAAGTTTTTAAATATATTCTTGCTCTACAGTAGAAAACGGAACTGATATTGTAATGTTTTGAATTATCTCAAATTCCTTATTCTAATCAAAAATCTTATTTTACTTAATAGAGAATTAGAGAGAATAATCTAACAGTTTTCCTTTGGCTGCCACAGGGTTATTTGTAAGGTACATTGGCCAAATAAGGCCCAACTAATGTTTAAAGATTTTTTTTATATTTTTACTGCAAGAGTGAAAATTCTGAAAACGATACTGAAAGTTAGTTTAATGTGTGCTGCTATGAAAAGTGAATTTAGAATTAGTGGTATTTGAAATTCTTTCTGTAATAATACAGTTTTGAAAATGTAACTAATGGGACTTATTTGAGCTCCCTTTTCTAAATAAGGCCCTCTACTTGTCCCAAATAAGGCCCACGTGTAAATAACTAATAAATAAGGGGGAAAAAAAAGCAGAAATCAATTAAATTAAAATAATTATATTTAAACCAAAACAATTATATCATTAAATTTAAATCTAATAAAATATAGGGTGTTTCAGAATTCGCTCAGGGATTCCTAAGATCTCACAGGCAAAGCAGGATAGCTCACAGGCAAAGCCACGCACAGGGACCAGAGCTTGGCAGTGAAAACAGCCAATTTCCAACTTTTAGTTCTGACTAAATATTAAGCTACAAATTAATAATTAATTAATTTATAAAATTGTGAATTTAAAACTAGCTTTGATGATTTTTTTAAAATATTTTTTCTCATTATATATAATTACTTTATGTTATAGAATGTGCTTATGAGGCTCATAATAAGAAAACATATACGATAATTGATGGGCCTTATTTGGTTCATCAGTGGAGGACCTTATTTGGAGCCCCTGTTAATTCACGCTTTCATTCATTGTTTTACTAAAAAGTATTTAAATGCACGTCAACTGGAAAATATCAAATACAGTATCTTATTCTACTCATTACACACTTTAAAATGACATAAAAATGTTTATGTATATTAAGTTGCCAAAAAATGCAGACGATTTATCAAATTAAGTTGAAATAGTAACGACAAAAGCTTCGGGCGACTTCTACTGTTCAACTGAAACAAACATGGTGAAATTATTCACTTCAACGGACATCATTTGTGGTGTAGCCGCTAGAAGCCATGACCTGTCTGAAACATAACTAATCTTGGTAAATTGTCAACGTTCTATTAATAAAGCAAAGGATGGGCCTTATTTGAGACCGGGCCTTATTTGGCCCATGCACCTTATAAAGAAAGGAGAGTTGCAATCATAGGAAGATTAGAATCGACCGATTTGAATGGAGTAGTGGATTAAATCCCGATATTAAGCATTTGAAAAGCTTTTATTTAATATTATCGGAAATACATTATTTGATGTAAATATAATGTATATATTTTATTCATTATATCAGATTATTCCTCGGTATTTTCAATTCGATTCGCAAGATAATGTTTGGATTTAAAATATTTATTTTTAGTGCAAAGAGATAATTTAAAAAAAAAAAAAAATTGTGTTGTTTTGAAATTGTGTGCGATTAAATTACTTTTTAAAATAACTTCACATGATGCGATGATTTTTATAACGAAAATTTAATAAAAGAATATATTTTTGATTAATAGTTCATTTTTTTTCTATCCAAAAATAAAATATAGTTTGGAGAAGGTTTCTGTTTTTTCCTCTCGGATTAACGGGAATTTATTTATTGCCTTTTTTGCCTTTGGAGGGTCACTGCCAGCTGGGCCGGTGATTCCACCATAGGTTTGCGCCTTTCCTGATTCTTTGTCGGGGGAGGCAGGTCAGGTCTGAAGAGCCAGTAGAATGGCGAAACAGCTGTCACCTGATCCTCCCCGATAAATGAATCAGAAAAAGGCAATTTATTTATTGTTAGTCTGTGCTGGGCTCCTAATACATTTTTAAAGAATTTAATCAGCACGTATTTCTGTTTATTATGCTTAAGTGAAGCCGTGTTTCTTTGTCCTTTTGTGTTTTATTTCCTTTCTCCTACTGGTTGTGGAGAAGGTTTCTGTTTTTTCCTCTCGGATTAACAGGAATTTATTTATTGCCTTTTTTGCCTTTGGAGGGTCACTGCCAGCTGGGCCGGTGATTCCACCATAGGTTTGCGCCTTTCCTGATTCTTTGTCGGGGGAGGCAAGTCAGGTCTGAAGAGCCAGTAGAATGGCGAAACAGCTATCACCTGATCCTCCCCGATAAATGAATCAGAAAAAGGCAATTTATTTGTTGTTAGTCTGTGCTGGGCTCCTAATACATTTTTAAATAAAATATAGTCTTAACATAAAAAACAAAAAGAATTGATATTTGACGATTGTACATTATACAATAATGATAGGAAATTATTATTATTTTTTTTTTTGATAATTTTGATAATTTTTGAGTTAAGGGTATTCTCTCTCTCTTAGACATTCTCCATCCATCAGTAATGAAATTAGTATAAAGCCCCTTTTAGGAAGAGGAGGATTTTCTGTATTCGCTATCCGGTCGTTCTCAGAAAGTTGAAACTTCCGACGTCAACTTCCGCTTCCGGTTTCTGAAAATAGTGCGGAAACGGCCATGTTTGATGACGTCAAAAAAATAACACCTAGAGTGGATGCCATAATGTAAACTCTTACCTTAAGAGTCACTTGAGCAGTAATAGTGATTCTAAAGAATAATAAAATAAATTTACAATTGACGATACATCTACTAATTCAACATCCTTGTTGATGTTCCAATTTCAGTCCCTAGTCAATTCGTTTTGTACATTTCATTAATGTCTTTTCTTATTATGGAAATCTTCACCTACTTGAATTCTTCTAAGTAACGTAGAATACCTGTTTATCCAATAATTAAGACGAACATCAGATCCTTGAGCCTTGGATCTCCTTTCGAACACAACGAAGTATCTCCAATATGGAGGCAATCAAATCTCTGTCCCTATTCATACACTGGAATTGTTTCCTTTCTATGTAGGAGAAAACACGGAAAATACGATTAATATAAATCCGTACACTTTACTATTAATCATAAATATCACTAATGCATTCACTGAGTTCATTGTGTCACTTAGACTTAGATAATGTTAGATATAGTCGAGATTTTGATACTCAGTCGTCTTCGCCATCTTTTCGTTGTTGCTATTTTCTTATAAAAAAAGAACTCCTGGAACACGATGCTCACTCATCTCCCCTATGTTTGCATAACACTATTGTTTCGTTGACAAAGCAGTCTTTAACGTCCTCAATGGTCATATGCTGATCCTTGTTGTCAGTCTTCTCACAATTTTGTTATGAGAAAGAGTATATTGTTTTTCCACAAACGAATTCATTATTTGATTTGCCAGTTGTAAATTAGCTAAAGTTCAGAAAATAAACTATTGATGTTAATTCAAGTAAAACTATTGATGTTATACTTGAAACAAAAATTAACAAACACTCACATACCCAAGCATTAGAAAATAAGAGTGGAATTCTGTTTATGTCTTAAATGATTCTAATCATTGAAGCTAATCCATCTGTAAACATTTATCAGATTTTGGAGTCGAAAGTTAAAACAAAAATTCGTCCGCTAGTTTGAAGACTGATATTTTTTTCTTTTGGAAAATTTATGAGTTTACCTTTCCTGAGGTTATCTCGCAAGCAGATACATTTATTATTAGAAAGATTTTTTTCCTGTTAAATCAATGTTTTTAAAGAAATTAAAAAAAAATACATACTGTTGTACATAAAAAGTTTATTTACAGTTCAGTTGTAGGGGAAGGTGTTGTACCTTTGACCGATTGTATCTTTGACCACCCTTGATTGTGATGTCATCCGTGAGCATACTTTAAAAGCTTTTCTGTTTAATGTGTAACATTCCCACTATTTGCGCCTTTAAACCTTCAGTAGCAGTTAGAACTTTGACTTGCAATGAGTGAAAAATGTTTTTATAATTCCATCACCTAAAAGTAAGTATTTTGCAAGTGAATGTTTCTTTAATAACATTGTTTGTTTTCTTTTGATTGTTATTTTAACAATAATGAGTAATACATATATGCCTATAGATTCATTGTTAGGACTTTAAGATGATTGGGTTACCTAAAAATTGTAGCATGGCGTGAAACGTAAGTTCGACTGATGTTGTACCTTTGACCACAGCAGGGTGTTGTTCCTCTGACCTGGTCAAAGGTACAACATTACTTAATATGTAAATGTTTTTACTTACAGTCGTTTTAGCATTATGTAAGATTGAAATTTAAATATTTTTGCAAAATTTTTAGTTTTTTACCAAATCTTATCCAAAGATAGTAAACAATCGATTGTTGGTCCGCGACTTTGAGTCTGATGTTGAATATTCATCAGGGGAAAGTGTTTTCGATCTTTCAGATGAATGCCATGAGTTGGAGAAGGATTAATTTCAACTTTGAAAAAGAAGATTTAGTTAAAGAAAGTTATGTCCTTGTCAAGCTGACAACAAAAAAAAAACAAAACAAGAAATACTTTGTGGCCCAAATAAAGGAAGCAGCATGTGATTATTTTAAGTTAAGTATTTGAAAAAAACTATCGAAGATGGCAAAATTCATCCAAGAAAATAACCAGCTCTACGGCGTAGAACTGTAGATATTGTGGCCAGGCTACCAAATCCAACCACAGCTGGCGGCACAGCCAGCTCGACTAAAAGAATGTCTTATCTTTTGGAGTTGATTTTTCATTGTATAATGCAGAGTAAACGGGCAGAAGTAGGCTACTTAAGCCATTAGAAATTATTTCATGTTTTATTATTCTACTTTGAATTGCATATATTTGCCAAATGTATACATTTCTGAATAAAAATGTTAATTAAATAACTCGTATCTAACTGTCAGTTTCTACTACCACCTGGTCAAAGGTACAATACCCTCCGGTCAAAGGTAGTTGTACCTTTGACCATACGGTATAGTTTTTTTGCAAAATAAAAATAAAATACTTATACTCAAAATATAACATATAAAACACATGCAGCTGATTGCAAGATGAGTGAAGATTC
>JAFIDM010118124.1:0-18871 GCA_023159025.1 Thereuonema tuberculata
AAAATTGAAATGCAAATAGTATAGCAATTTAGTTGAACAACAAAAAACAGACCAAATCGAAATACCAGTCCTTCTTGCGGGTTTAGGATTAAGGCCTCAATCAAGTAAATGTCTTCTTTCAATGATAATGTTTTCATACAGGCATTAAATGTAAATAGTTTTCTCTTAACAACTGTTTTGCAAATAGAATAAAAAAGAAAAAAAAATGCTACTTACTTTAAAGATGTTCACGCAAACAGGAGGAATAGGCAAATCCTCTTTGCATACCATCTTCAAAAGTTATTTTAATACGCTATCAATTAGTTTTTTAAGTGTGCAAAATTGTCAAAAACAGGTTTTGTATGATTTATTAAACCGTTGTGTACTAAACAATTTTTCATGCCTATTTTCATAAGAAAAGAAAGTTTATAAAAGTCATCATAGGGTTGTGCATGTATTTATATGTGTATCTGCTCCTACAACTTAAGCAATTCAACGGATTGTTTTGAAACTGGGTCTGAATATTTATGGACAATAGGCTATTTTTAACTTCATATTTGAAAAGTTTCACCTTTCCATAAATTCAATTTGACGGCAAAATGAATCTGACGTTCTGCAATCATCTCCAAAAAAATACGATTGAATAAATTAGCATTTTCTTCAAAAATTAAAATTCAGCATCCTCTCAATAAGCAATGATTTGATAACGACGCGGTTGTTTCTTGTAGAGTCAGACATTATTCGAGGATTTGGTGATTTTTATTAAGAAACTTTCTTTTTTCCTTTATAGAAGCCAAGAAAGTGATCATGTAGTGCAAACCCGTTAAATGGAATATTCTGGTTCAAATGCACTTCGAAAGTTTCAACATTTTTTTATGAAAGAATATTAAAAAAAAAAAAAAAGGGATTTATATCTGAAATTTTATTGATACCAATTTTAAAACGACAACTGACTATATATATCAAAATTTCTCAGTCATTTTGGAGTAGCCGACCTACTTTTTGTAAGTATCAATTTGGCAATATCACTTAACTTTCTAGACAAATTTTAGGCTTACCTATAACAAAAATTTTAAATAAAATAAAAATTATTAAATAAATCTTTTTTTATCAAAGCGTGAACGATCCCTAACAAAGATTACATGTCGTGATACACAGTTTGAGAAGCACTGGTCAGTTTGAACTATTGTAGGATTCCTCTTTGTACTTACAGAGTAAATCATCTTCATTTGAGTAATATTTATACTTTTTTACCGATATATTCATTACCAAATAATGAAGGTTTTCAATAAATAATAATCTGTTGCTCAATAACTTTTAGTCTAAGGATCAGATGGTTTACGACTTTTCTTCAGTCACTAAAATCTTGATTTTGATCTTCTTCAGAACCCAGCTATGTACCAAGTAAAGTTTTTTAAAAAATCCTAAAAAAAAATCCCAAAAGGTTTTGAAAATAAGCCTAGTTGCAACATTACATGGGAGAAAATGGACTGTGCTAACTTATCTAAGCCTATCATTTTTTTTTTATTTCCCATATCGCTCAATTAATACTTCTACAAAATATGTCTACAAAATATTTCACCCCTGAATAACAGTCGAATCTGCAAATCAGATAATTATCGAATTAGAACCAGAAATTTGACTGATTTGAAATCATAATTTCGAATTTTCCTTGGAGAGTATTTCTAATGTTTTGAGTGTTGCACACCAATTAAACACCTTTAAACACTCATATAACATAGCAACACTGTAATATCTAGCTTGTTTACTGCTGGAGGAGTTGCTTTGTTGTTCGTTGGGAATTTCTCCCTTGTTATTTCTCCTCTCAATACCGGGTATATTCTAAGATTCATCAAACCTTCTGTCAAACGGATAACTTATTCTTTTCCGGAAATTAATGACAGCAAGCATCGGATTCGTCGTACGACATCCAATTCGTTTCGCTACCGCAGAGTCCTCTGCTGGCTGTGTCTTTACTTTGGTTTGAGGATATGGGAATGATGGTTTAATCTCCACTTAATCGTTAATGTCAAATTTCAGGGTTCTAAATCTTAAGAACATTAGCCTTTTATATTTCCTCTCCTTTTCCGATTCTTGCGAATTGAATTCTTGATTATTATTTGATAATTTATGTATATAGATAATATCTCCTCAATACAGAAAACCTGCCTTCAAATTGACCATTTGCTGAAAAATGATTCGTCATCTTGGTGCTACAGCCACTAGACCATGACCTCTTTCTTTCGTCCATCTATACCTGTCCAAAGCAACCATCTTCCAATTTCTTTTTTGTTTTCAACTTCCTCAGTTCACCTTTTCTGAAAATGAATTAAATTGTGAATTATTTTGTTAAGTTGCCTAAAGCAGTTAATTTTTATCAAATCAGCCATGCACAAAAATTCAAAATGGAAGAGCATGTGCCCGAGTGTGATGAAATTAATAGATATCAATAGGTTACTCTAAAATATCCTCAAATTTCAGCTTACTACGTCATCGGGAAATCCTAGAAAGAAGCAATCCAGCAACCTATTTATTTACATTTACATTTATTTTAATTATAAATATTTACAAAAAAACTGTATTAATGAAATGAACGTTTATTTTCGTATGTCTAAACCTGTTTTCTTAGGAAAAAAAAAAAGATTTATAGTTAAATGTAGATTTTTTTTTTTATCTCACAGATTTCCGCAGCAAAAATGACCCCTATTTTAATTAGCTAACATTATCATATGAATACTATCACAATACATACCGTCATGTATGTAACACCTAAAAATAATAGAAGTGAATTAACATTTAAAACTAATACTTTCAAAATCTGTGATTACAATTCAAGATGTAATTAAATATATAATTAGTAAGACACAATAAAGATAAAAACGCACAACAATAAAGATACACTGAGCTATTTTTGGAATTTTCGTACCGGAAATCAAAAACAGACCGTTTCGACCTTCCTAGGTCTCATCAATTTGATTCGCCTAGTACTCAATATGTAATTATAAGAGAACGATGATAAGATGAAGAGAAGTTTATAAAAAATACATTTTCGTTGCTAGAACAAATCATTTCCCTTCACGTTATTATCAGAAGGAAGTGTTGACATCATAGCTGGAATGTTTGATTGGAAGTGGGAATTGATTACGGACCTACAGAGAATTCCTTAGTTACTTCCTTGCTAAAAATTCCTTGCATATCAAAGACAGCTGAGCTTTTGTCTTGTCTTGGGGACCTTGAGCGAGGCCGAGTTTCCTGTATTAAAAAGAAACCACCGAAGGATCAGAAGATTTTTGTAAAAAGAATATCCTACGAATGAGGTATGTTAGTCAGAAGTCCTTGATGTTTATTTACCGACCACTCCCACGCCCTTGAGTTATTTAACTCACTGCGCATCTTGAATGGCAATAAATGGTAGAGGGTGGGGCTCATTAAGCCCAAATATTTTCTATGGAAGTCACCTGCTGTTCCGTTTGACTGCGCGCCTTTACAGAATGCGCCAGTTTCAAAATACTTGGCGTTGACTTTCTTGAAAATTTTATTTCCCTTTAAAGAAATTTTTCGCTTAATCAAGGCAATGCATTCTGAATAACAAATGCACAAGAAATTCCTCCGAGAGAAACGAGAGCAAATTAAAGGAGAAAAGAAAAACTGCAATTAATGAAACGAAGTTTGTTTCAATAGAACCATTAATTTTTTGTTTACCTTTCTACGTATTTCAATAGAACAAAATGATTCTACGTTTTTACTCAACTAATCAAATGTTTTGTTCAAACTGATTCTAGACAGAAAATTATTGCAGTCGTTCAGTGTAAAAACACTTGATTCTGAGCCTTATTAAAATGATTCAGGTATCCAGGATTTTCTGTCCCATTGTTCATTTCCCATTAACGGCAAAGGTTGTAAATTAGAATGAAAACTAATATATATAATTATCAAATTGTATGCTTTATTATTAAATTCTGTAATCGAAATCTTTCATTACTCTGGAGTGAATCAATTCTTCTTTTATACTAGCGATGATTACGCTTTTTCTTTTGACACCAATAAATAAAAAAAAAAGCTTTTCGAAAAAAACTCAAAGAATCTGTGAAAATTAATCTATAAAATTATTTTAAAAGAAAAAAAAAAATCTAAAAATATAGTCTCTATTTTCTTCCATTTTAAATAAAAATAAGTTATTATGTTAAAGGAAGAATGACATAAAATAAAAATTAAAAATAATTAACGAAGAATTGAACGTAACTGCTAAGAATTAAAACAAAAAAAAAAATTAAGAAAATTATAGTCAGCATTCCAACTTTCGCTATTTACATAACCAAATTCATGTCAATAGTAGCTTTGTTTCATCACGAGCTCCTTAATGGGCCAATTTTATCGTATAATCAATAGGAAGCTCACAATGAATAACATCCATCTATTACTGTATTAAAGACAGATCAGCTTTTCAAGAGAAAAAACAATTCCTTTGTAATAAGAGAGAGGAGGTCTTAGCGAGAAGGGGATAAAAAACGATTTATATTCGAATCAGAATTACGAGGTCATTGTACATTTGGGCCAACAAAGGAACTTCTGATATATTGGAATGTATAGTAGGGCTAAAACACAATAACTTGATGATGGATTAACAATCCAACCTTAATTCCTAATATATAATGATAAATTTAACATGCGTAGAAACATTTTACAAAGCGATAAAAAAGGATAAAAACGCATTACAAATAAAATCACTGATTTTTCTATTTATTTCTGATGTTTTTTATTTGCAGAGCTATGTTTACTTGTCTTTTGTTTTCTTCGATATCACTGAGCTGCAGATACTGGGTGAATCCAGCTGAAGAACGGTAATAATCTTGAAACAGACTGTCCCGGATTCCCGGTGTCAATATTTCCAAAAGTAGTTCAGTGATTTTATTTGTAGTGCGTTTTTATTCCTCTTTATTGCTTTGTATTAATTCCTAATATTCAGCAAGAGACAAAGGGGCAGATATCTAATGCAGCATGATTGTTAATAGGAGACTGTTCAATTAAGAAAATATTTTCATTTAATAGGAATACATAAAGAACTTGCAGAGGAAGAAGTAGCCGCAAGTAATTTTCAAATAAAGAGGCCAACACATATTAATAATTGTTAAATTTTAAGACATTAAAAAATATACATAAACAACTGTTTCAGCTCGCCTGCGAATCGTTGGCAAGTTATTTCTTACAAGTTTGGAAACAGCTTATATAAGTTGACCAATAGGAAAACTGAAAAGTGGGATTATGCAATCCGGCCTGACATCTGACGGACAGGAACGAAACTTCATGAACAGCATAACAAATGATCATCTGGAACCTGGAGAAGGTGAATTCCAGAATTCTAGACTATAACAGTTTTGACCTGCTCAGGCACAGTACTCTAGATGATTCTCCTCTCACTGAATCTACAGGCCACTGTGTAAGATACAATGATTTCAAGAAGGTATGAAATCAAACAAGAGTGGATTAGTATCACAGACAAAACCAGAGATAAATCGGCGATTCATTTGGCCCAACTCAACTTTAGTTTAAATTCGAAGAGACTGCCATAGGCTTCTATATTATAATTGGTAGATCTGCAAATCCCAGGGACCATTATAGAGGTAACTTGACAAGAAAAAAAACCTAACTATCGTCCACAAACACCATATCATTCGTCTACAGAATATCGTATATTTCCATTACGAGCCTTTGATGCTAACATAAAGATAATTTGAATGTCCAACGATATATCAACAATGTCCGAAGCAGTTATGCTACCACATATGGTAGCATCTCTTTTGTCAAATTACAGCAAGGAAATGCTAACCCACATACTGTTGTTATCTCCAAGGCGTGGCCCACGAAGCACCTAGGTACTACCGTGTTCCCAAATTTTCCGCCCATAGAGAAAAATTCTACTTGAGGCCAATGCTCAGTGACCAACTACGAAACATTTGTGTTGGGCATCCTCAGGAATGGCTGCGATATGTACATGTCGCAAACTACGCGTTTTTTCTAAATACGACATACATTGAGTTTCTTCAAATTGAAGAGTAGATTTCTAAATGAAATACTTATTTACCACACCATATCCCTTATATCTGATTATAAGGATCGTTTAAAGTTTTAATCCATCCCCTTCTCGATTGATAATTTCAATTTCAGTAAATTCCAACTTAAACCGGCTTGAAATTATTTTCTGATGAAATAATTAAATTCTAGGAATTAAGGAATATTTTGAAAAAAATTAAGAAATAGAATACTAAGAAGTAAAATGACAGCAATGTTTGCAAATTCAATCATGTCTTATGCTTTAATATTTCGTTTTAACGTCTTTTCAACAATATTGGTTTTTTTTCAATGACAAAAACTAATAATTCTTTTGACAACATTTTAATCGTGATATTTCGTTCTCTCTATGCGAGAAGACTTCTTCAGATGAATGAGGATAGGGACAAACTTATCCCTCTTCCTCAGAATTCGTTTACATAAAGAAATTCAATACAAATAATTAACCTTAAATTTACGTTAAGTAGTAAGTTCGTGAAATATAATAATAAATTTAACAATCTTTAGTTTAAATAATAAGTTCGTGAAAATAATAAACAGTTCAAGAATACAATAAGATAGTTATAATTAGAATACAATAAATTAAAAGTATTTACAAGATTCTCTTAATATTTTGTTTTTGTTTTTACATTAAAGTTTTAGTTTTTAAAAATAAAAGTAAAAAAATTCTTTTAGCATAAACAGATCTCTTCTTATTAATTTTTTCTATAAACTAAAATTCTTTACTGCTGTTGTTAGTGGTTAAGCTTTCCTACCGAACTTTACATCAAATATTGAAATCAAAATGTTTAACTACACCCTCAATTTAAAAAAATAAAGTAAAAAAAATAAAAATAAAAACTAAAATAAACTATTTAAAAAGGTTTTGGAAAAACATAGGTGGCTTCAAAATTTATGAGACTTTCTAAGTCACTCTTAAGCCCATTGCACATGGATCCGAAAATCGGACGGTCGGATTCACGAATCGGACGTATTCTCTTTCACTTGGCCACGAAACGTCGCCTATACGAACGATTTGAATGTTACATGTCGTATAGACGACCTCGGAGAGAGTTTCGTGGCCATGTGAAAGAGAATACGTCCGATTCGTGGATCCGATCGTCCGGTTTTCGGATCCATGTGCAATGGATGTAAAAAAATCCAAGTTTCTTAGTATTTGAGTATCAGTTTTTAAAGGGAATTCCAAAGTTCTCTTGTCAACTACATCTTGCTAAAAAGTACGCTGTACAAGAATGTAGTTTATGGTATAGTTGTTTACTACATTTCTGGCCAAGGGTAACTCTGAACGAGAATTACTGTCGATTATCATAATTCCTGTGAATTTGTTTTTGTAGATGTCGTATTATTCCATATTATATTGTAGTGCCTGGAAGACCGAGCTTAGCTCGGTAAAATAAAACGAAAATAAAGTAAGAAGATAATCATCTAGTTATTTAACCCCTTTCGGGGAAATGGACAGATCTGCAGTGAATACATGACGTTGAAAGGAAACGGTTTTAAAAATTATTAAGTAAAATTATCATTTTATTACAGGTAAAAATAAAATTATTATTTTATTACACCTAAAAACTCATAGAACCTAAAATTTTTAAGAATAAAATTAAACGAAAAAAAAAGTAAGAACATTGTAGACAATAACCTGGTACCCAGGTCAATCATTTACCCCTTAAATGAGTTTTCCCGAAGTCGAGACCTAGCTAAATCGCTTTCTCGCTTCCGAAAACGATAGATTCATCCATTTCATTAAAATCCTTACTCATTTTCAAAATAAAATTTACAAAAATTGCTCGCTTATAGTATTTGATAGACTTTTTTTTTTTTTTGCAACCAAAGGCCTCATCACTTGCAACCAAGGGCGTCACAGGACATTTGCGGAGGCCGCCACTGATCAAAAATGTCGATTAAGCGGGATGATGTCTTATTGAACCAAAGTTACGACAAATCCTCTAATCAACGAATCTTGTTGATTTTAAGTGACGGTGACAGAACTTGTAAGGAGTTCATTTCATTCATACACGCCATTGTTGCCTAAGCCAAAACTAGTCAATTCAGAAACTGGCAAAGACAAGTTTGGCCTTAGAAAGTTATTTCTTCAACTGAACTTCTTCAAATACTTCATCTACTTTCAACAGTTCAAATGTTTCAACTAAGTTCAAGTCCAGTGGAGGTGAAGATGTCTCGTGGGTGATTTTTTTTTTTAATTAAAACGTTCTTTCTAATATTAAATTTCCTTTTTTTATTCATCATCGACTAACGCCTTCTATTCTGAAATACATTTGTTGTTTTTTTTTAAGACCTAAGATAAATGTAAAAAAATTCCAATAACTTATAAATAAAAATATAATTTGACAGATGTTTTCTGCAGTACATAGCTCTTATTTATATAAAGAAATATGTACATATCTGTACATTTTGCAGAAAATAGACTATTAATATCGAAAATAAACATGAAGTTATCTAGATGAAAGTTGAAAAATCAGGAGATTAACTATATAAGATTAGAAAAGGATGTATGATGTTAGTCTCTACAGTTTAACAAAAACTAAAATTAGTTGTAACTATAGTATACGTAGAGAAAGAAGAATACCTAATAAGTAAAAAAGGAATAACGATTCACTTAGTTGATCCTGGACCTTATTGCTGCAGAAAACAATATGGCGGCGTCATAAGAACAGATTACTGTAAGGCCTGCACAGCAAGCTAGAAGTATAATTTGGAACGTTTTCTACTATTTTAAGAGTCTGGATGATGGAATATTTATTTCTGAATTACTATTGCAACAATTTTTCCCATTTGACAGTGAAAACTGTCAACGAGCGACAATCGAGGGGAGTCCCAATCGACGGGATCCGGTCAGTTTTCCTAGCCCGCGAATTTCATTTTCCACGTCCGAAGCCTTTTGAATTGGGATGATATTTATAAAAAATGTGAATAATATAAAAATAGCAATAACAGTACGTAGTGCATTAAAGATGCAAAGAATAAAAAAAATAATCGAAAATCTTATTCTCTCCTTATTTGATTTTCAGAAATATAGAAATTAGTTACGTTGCTTTATGATAGATGTCACTGAGAATACATGAAAATAGTAATCCATAATCCCTGATTTTCATCTTTTTTCAACAGTTGTACAATTAATAACTGGAATTTTCAATGATGCGATTTTTTTTAACAGAACAATCACGAAAGAAAATCGAAAAAGCATGAAAATAAATTTCTTTAGAAATGTATTTCATCTAAAACGAAATTACCATTAATAGTATAAAACTTTAGAGATGTTAGAACAACATTTACTACTAATGTGAGAAAGATTTAAGATTACAACACGTTATTATTATCGCAGTGGAATGCAACATCATTGTTAAAAGTTTTTTATTACTATTACAAACATTTTATTTTTAAAATCACATAGTATTTCCCGAAAGAAAAGCGATCGTGTTATTGGGGTAATCTTTAACTTTTAAATAATCTTTTGTTAAAAGGATACTTGTTGAAGTTTCTATACAATAAAAATTACTATGACAACTGATGCCATCTGGTGAGCGAAGCAAAAAGTTCTGCTTTTCTACATACGAAATGAATAATGCTTTAGATTCTGATTGGAAGTGGGTTTTTTTTTGTCTCCTTTTACATTATTTTGCTATTCGTCCTTGATGTATATAAATTTCAGACATGTAAGAAGAAGAAAACGAAAATTAAAAATTGCGTGGGCAATGAAAAAAAAAAAAAAAAAAAAAAAAATATGGTTTTGAAATCTGAGAAATTAAAGCTAAATGGAATTAATGCAGTAAGGTTTCAATGATAGAATGTTAGCAATAATGAGCAATAATTTTTATTTTACTTGAGCTAAATCCTGTATATACTGCGATACTATAAAGAGTCCTTTTTTTTTTTTTAGGCTAAAAGACTAAGTAAGTTAAGAATTTCAATATGACTGAGTACTAAAAAGAAAACAACTATGAAAAAATGTTTGTTGAATTCTTCAAATTTGCAATAATTTTTGAATTATGAATTGAACAAAACTTTTTTTTGTTATATTTATTAACACAATTTTAGAAAAGTGAAATAGAATTTTATAGAATCATCATAAATATCAAGTTATTTTTCATCGAAACTTCGAGACCCAATTGAAGAAAAAAAATAGTTCTGTATTTCTTTACTTACAAGAGAAAGAACAATTCGAAAAAAAACAAAATACTTTTAGTTAGCATCGAATGTTTTTAGAAAATAGGCTACTAATACATTCTCTCAAGAGTTCAGTAATACTTACACGGGTTCAATTTATGCTTTTGAAGATAAATAAAATTTACGTATCTGAAACCACAGCTTAATTTTCATTTTCCCCCACAAGGTTTTATCTCGACCCTTCACACCTATTCATTACATAAAAGGAGACGTTCAAACATAGGTGTGACCGATTTTGACGACATTTTGTAGGAAGACAGAAAATCAAAAAATAATCGACACGTGCCTTGCCCTTTTTTGTAATGCCCCTCCCCTCTAAGGTTCCGACAAAAAGATAAGTGAATGGTAGCGCCATCTGTACGATAGAGATCGGAAATTTGGAATCCATTATAATCCAGTAGAGTCCGAAATTAAGAAAATTGAATGGTTAAGGTTTCAGTTCGAACTTCTTGTTCAAACTCTCCCACTCTTTTTAAAACAGATTATATTAAAACAAAATCGTCTTTTAATTTGAGTGACGTCAAGGCTAATTTCTTGAGATAATAAGTAAAAATGCATAATTTTGCCATTATAAAAAAATTCATGTCTTCCAATAAATCCAAAAAAAAAAAAAAAATTTGAAACAAAAATTTTTTCTTCGAACTTTTGGTTGAAATACAGAGGACTAAAATTTTTTTTCTTAATATTTCATTATTTTAATGAAAAAAATTCATCATCATCATGACGTGCGAACTTCGTATTGGAAGGTACGCGGTCTACGGAACTATTGTGACCCCCGAAGGGCGAACCCCTAGGAGAAGCCGTAGATAATCTAGGGAAAGCCGTAGATAATCTAGCCGTAGATACTGGAGTGGTTTCCCGTTGTCTTCTCCACGACGCCATAACGGAATGACGAAGAGAAAGACCGAAGAGAAAGTGAAGAAGAGGCTGACAAATACAGGAAAGAAAATTTGAAACATCCATGCTCTCGACCGGAATTTGAACCCGGGTACCGGCACACCGGCCACACGGCAGACCGCCGCCTCAGACCGCACGACCACTCCGGCACGGCAATGAAAAAATTAAAAACCTTTTTTTATTTTAAAATTGTAATATTTACTGAATAACATAAACAGTACAAATTTTCTCTTTTCTAAAAAAAAAAAAAAAAATTCCAACAAAAATCTGTTTTAAAAACTGTCGGGAGAGAGGGAGACTTCCATTTCCGTTTCACGCCTTTCTGGGTTTATCATCAAGCGACGGTAGATCGGGCTGATGAGTTCCATAATAACCGTTCAGATTCCTCTGTTGACAAAAGCATGTTTTGTTTATTTAAGTGCACTTTGTTTTTTTTCCATTTCTTAAAAATCCTCTTTATTTATTTAAATTGAATGAATTGGATTAATTTCAATCGAATGAAACCGCATACAATGGATTTCCTATTGATTGCTTAAGATATTAACAGAAATAAGATAAAAATAATTCTTTAGATTCGAAAGCTAATTTCTCTGCTTTCCACTTGGAAAAGATTTCAAATATAAAAGTTAAGAGTCCTTAAATGAATTCTAATTTTCAAAAAATTCATTAATGATTCAAATTTATTGAGAAAACACACACACAAACAAGACTAAGTGCCCAGTTAATCTTACTTACCTACCTAGGATAGTAGCTAAAAAAAACAACAACAGGGTTTTGCTTCACTTCGTGAATATATCTTTAACTAAAATCTTGTATTTCTGTTTGTCTGTCTGTCGAGCACAATTGTTAATTATTAGTTTCCCTTTCTGAGAAAGTCAGATTATAAAATTTTCTTTTTTTAATTTTTTTCGCCTTGCATGGGATTCGAAAGAGGACCTTTGTCCTCGCAGTCAGGAACGCTAGTCACTGGACAACTGCTGGTCCCCCAATATCCAATCCTACTTTTATTCTATTTGTTCGCGCGCTATCAAATAATGACTTCATTCAAAAAGGAATAAAATAATCCTTTTTACCATAACCGCTTGGAATCGATTCTTCTTGGACTATCTCATACTTACCAGGGGGAGACAGAGGGATAGCCTAGTATCTTTAATTATGCAAGTGTTTATTTAATTTTTTACAGTAATTATTGTTTTGTAAAATAAAAAATAAAAAGCTTTTTATCACTCGCCCACTGATATATTGTAATGTTTTACTTTTAGCCTAGTTTCTGATGAAGACTTATAAAATCAGTCAGTCTGTGTGTGTGTGTGTGTGTGTGTATTTCTGTCCCTAATACTTTTGAACCGCTGCGCTGGATCCATCTTCTTGAAACTTGGTGTACATATTCGAGGACCAGAAATGATTTAAATTTTATATCTGAAATCTTTTACAAAGGTTTCCTCGTTGAGTAATCAGCGCGTAAAGACTATAAAAGCTCCATATAAAAGCGAGGGAATTTGATACTTGTTTTGTACGATTTAAATTAATCGATAATGTGTACGTAATTATTTTTTTTCAGAAGATGGAAACGTTATAAAACTTCAATAAATATTATATCTGGATAATGTATTTTTTTTTGTCTTTTTTTACGGCTTTTCAAGAGAAAAAAAAAACGGAAAAAATAAATTCAAGAAATGTTAAGAAATAACATTTAAAAGTAGATTATAAGTTCTTTCGAAGAACATCTTGTCAAAGTTTACTTTCAGGAAAGACGACCCTATTTCACAAGATCCTTTTGAATTTTCATAAAATACAGTGTAACCTCCTTTAACGGACACTCCGAATAGCGGACACCTCTAATTAGCGGACATTATTGCGGGTCTCAGTCCCTTAAAATAGGACATTCCATGTTATCCACTCCGAATAGCGGACACTCTGAATAGCGAACACTGTAAATTTTTTTTTTTATTAACATTTTGACAAACACATCATGGTTGTATTTACATCGGTGTCCCATACATTGATACATTGTATTTGTGTCTCATGATTCAATGCACGAATCTGAGGCCCTTTTCTTCACTGCAGTTGCTTTGTAAATATCAATCCCTCGTAAAGCTATCCTATAAACGTGTTGATTAAATTTAGTGCGAATTAAAATGGCGTCAATAAGGAAGAGATTGGCACTGAAAGAAAAAATTGATGTTCTTGAAGTTGCTGAAAAAGAAAAGCTGAGTGTGCGTTGTCTTGCTGAACGTTTTAAAATTGGAAAAACTCAAATAAGTGAACTTTTAAAGGACAAAGATGAGATTAGAAAAATGTGGATGGTGAAGTCAAACGAAAGTTCGAAGAATTTGAAGTTTTGTAAAACTGAAACTAAAAGCAAAATCGACGAAATGGTGATAAAATGGTTCCGCTTTGCTCGTGCAAAGAACATTCCTGTAAGCGGAGTTTTCCTTCAAGAAAAAGCCAGAGAAGTCGGTCAAACTTTAGGATTGGACACGTTTAAGGCATCAAATGGATGGCTAGAAATTAATTAATTAATAATAATTAAAAAAATAACTGTAATTAATTTGATCATTATTTTAAGTAAGACAAACGGATTAGCACTCATTTAAAAAGGAATATAGTAAATAATTTGCAATTGTTCATATTCTTTCACATCGCAATGGTAATTGTAGAAATTTAATTAAGATTGTACGTAATTTTTCATTAAATGACATTTATTTTAGCTATAAGCTAAAAAATAAAAAAAAGACAGTCCTCCCCAACAGCGGACACCTCCCAATAACGGACAAAACTTGCGGTCCCGTGACTGTCCGTTATTCGGAGGTAACACTGTATTACATTTCTAAATCAGATGAAAAGCCTTTTTAACCTCAGACTGTCAACATTTTGATATTTGAGTTTTGAGAGTTCGGTCCTCAACTGTTCTTATGTCTCAGGTCCTAAAATACATAAACAAAGGTCACATACTTTTACATCCAACAAAGTAAAAGTAACCAGTTAGATTGACTCCAAATAATTCCTTCTACCAGAAGAAAGCATTTTAATTCACCTAATGAATCCGATGACAATTGTGATTCAACAGAACATAAAACTTCTCATTATGATGATCTCTCCAAATGTTAATGCTACGGAATCTTGAAACAACAAATACGGAACCAAACAAATAAACAAACCCACTTATTGTCCTTCCAATGAATGATGGCCGCCCTGTTTTTGTGAGATCTGCGCATGTATCATCGATTACTCTGGTCAGGCACTTCCGTATGAGTTTATCACTGGACGTCGCCATTACGGTAAAGGCTTGTTACTTTGCAAAAGAGCATTGTATTTATAAATAATATATATTTATTTATTTATATAAATACTTATTGTTAGCAACTGGTATTGAAATAACGCTAAATAGTCGAGAGAAGTTTTAATTTGGCGTTATCAACATGTCTTTCTCAGTGAAAACAGACTACGTCATCCATTGTGACAGGAAAACATAATTGATCAGCTACCGGAAGGGCTGCGCAGTTCAAACTTCCGCCGGTCATCTTTCATTTTGAGGACAATATATGAGTTTACATAAAAGTATATTCGTATACATAAAAATTAGAGATCCTTAAGAATATGAGATCTTAAAATCCTAAGGTCATCTATGTAATATCGACTCTAGACTAAAAACGAAAAAAAAAAAAAAATATATATATCTACTGGTATATCTCCTCCAAACTATGTTTTGGGAAAGCCTTTTATTTTACAGGAGCTTAGAATCTTGAGACATTTTAACAGGATAAATATTTTCCTATATGACTCATTGCAAAAGATTTGGCCCTAAATTAGAGAAAGTAGTTATGGATGTAAGCTTTTTTTTAAAAAAGCAAATTTAACTTTTTCTGCATTTAAATGAATACAAATTTCTTAAACTTAAAAAGCAGTAATTTTAAAAGATATTTCTCGATGCGAAAATATTTTTTTAACCTTTTTAGCGACCCATTAGGGAGCTATTGTGATAGCGACCAAATTCGGAAGCTATTGCATTTGTCCTGTCCGTCCACCCCTAACAACTCCGAACGGAAGGTCGGATCGACAAACGGACTTCACCATTGTGCTCATAGGCCCAAAAAACGTTAGAACAGGATATTCTAAGGGGCGAACGCCCCCCCCCCCCCCTGTTCGAGATACTTGGCGTTGTTTTCACTGGATTTCCTCTAGTGGCTTAAATGTTAGAAATGCAACCATCTGATTTCAGTTGTCAATTACAGCTTAAGGTCTCGGACGTACATACTGAGGATTCTCGGTTCAAATCCGTATATCCACTTTTTTTTTTTCCTTAATTTTTTTTTCTAAATTACTTCCTTTATTATTATTATTTTTAATTTTTTTAGTATTAAGGGTCGTCTTTAAATTTATACTTTAGCACAAACTTATATTCACTTGTTTATCTTGTATTTAAGATTCAATTAATAATTCGAAAGTATTACGTTTCTTTAAATGTATACTGTTCAACTAGAGCTCATTTCGTACTGTTGTCTAGATGCTGTGCTATTTTAAACTAAAAGCTTTCATAATATACATAGAATATATAATAAGTAAATACGTTAAATTAAAACAATACTTTAAATGCAAAAGAATTATTAACGAACTTTATTGTTTTTCTACTGATCTCATTTCCTCAGTTTTGTACGAGTTTTCAATACGTGCCAGGAATTAGTGATTGTCCGACGCCATCTTGTCAGCAGAATCGTGATTTATAAAAGGTGGGGCTGCAAACTCCGTGAAACGAAACGGACATCTTAATGTATTCGTTGCATTGAAAAACTGTTAAGTCAGCTACTGCATTGTACATGCGCGTCGTGTGTGTAAAACAACAGTTAGAACTAATCGTCGGAGAGAAAGATTTTTATCCATATTCATAGCTTCACACTCTGGATAATGAATGGGATTGGTGTGCTGGGAATAGCAAACACTCAAAACTGATTTGGCAGTTTTTTCACAATATTAATCTTCGACGAAAAATAAATTTTTTTATGGATGACTGAAATTCAAATGAGAAATCTCTGACATATAATTAAAATACTGAATGTTAAACCAATGTTAAAATTATTATTCTTATTTTCTTTTACAATTGCATTAACATTTCTTTTGTTTTCCAAATATTTACCAACAAGTTTCCAATGTTAAGAAAATTCCAAAAATATCAAGTCGAATTAATTGGTTTGAATAGATTAAGTTTTTATAATTTTTTTCAGATACAATCTGAATAAAGGTACCAGAATTAGTTTTGTCTAAATATGGCTATCTAGAAATATGGCTACCGCTTACATATTTACGATGTTTATAAAGTGTAATGAGACTATTGTGAACATGTATAGATAAGAAGCAAATGCTATTACCATACAATAGTAAAAATACACAAGAGTCACATGTCTATTCAAGACTATATATATAGGGTGTATCTGAAATAAAGATTGTATTCAGTCATACATAACGAATAAATGTCATATAAGCATGGGTCTGGAAAGTGGGTTCGCACAATAGATCTTCTGGTCGCGGTGCTTGGCTTCCGGCCGCCCATATTCACCCCATTCTAATCTAATCGTAGTAAAAAGGATTTTTTTACACATCACTATTTATTATTTTTGTGACATTAATGTTATTCATCCAGTAGTTGACTCAAGAAATTTAAAATGGACTGTAGTCGTATTTCCTTTCGTTCGTTTTGATCAATTTCAGTTCCTAAATATTCGTGAACTAATTCAACACGATAGGGTAATATTTAATCAAATTCCTTAAAAAAAAAAAAAAAAAAAAACTAGCTTTAGAATAGCATTTGACAGAAAGGAATGTTACGGAATTAAATAAAATTCAAGATACAAGAACAAGTAAGAACTTTTGAACAGTTATCAGATATTTTTGTTTCTGTTGTTTTACAAGTGGTGTCATTCTTTACTAAAGTGTGGAATTCTAAAAAAAACGCAAAATCGTAGTTTAGATTTACCAAATCGATGAAACCGATTCATGGGACTTTGAATTCATGGCAACTGCCACTTCAAGTAAGGATATTTAATCAAAAATATTAAAGTTTTAAGAAACAACGATTTATAATGACTTAAAAACTCCAAATCATTGAAATTTCATACAAGCTCAAAGGAATTCCTAAGCTGCACGCACGAATGCCAGCAAAAATGACGAGTAGCTTACGTACAGAGACTAATTGCTCTGTGATGGAAACAAAAAACCTAAGTGATGAGTCTGTGGTGCGGTTGGTCACCATAAGTCTGTCTGCTTCGCAGCTAGCTTCAGTTGACCGCAGATTAATTTAATCTTTCATCACAAGAACCAACCATATTTGGCAAGTCCGGCTGGGTCCTAGTGCAAATCTTACGGAAGTGTCCCATGACGTTGGTGACCAAGCATTCTAATGTTTTATAATTACTCACCCTCTAACCTCGATTCTAAGGTTGTTCAGTTTTTATAAGTTATTATAAAAGAGAACTTATACTCTCTAAATTTAAAGTAAACAAAAATGCTGTTATAATTTTTATTATATATCCACGTAATATCTTAGAATAAAGACACATTAGAACTTTAACATAATGTAATTTGAAAAATGAAATCATTTTCGAAAACAAAACATTAATGCTGTTGACTATGAGAAGTGCAGCAGTAACTTTTTCTGTTCTCTGTCTAATATGTCATATTTCTTCTTCTTAAGGAACTTCATTAATTAAATCTTTCTTTAAGTTTATTACATCTTTTGAAATCATCGCAGACAGAAGGATTATATAGAGAGATTAACCATAAATAAACTTTCCATTAAGTCTTCTTCAATTAACACGTAAGGGCTGTCAATTCAATAATAGGTTGTCAGCCTTATTAAATCACATTCTTCTATTGAAATGACGTGACAGTCCCTTCAAGAAAATGGAGTTGTCTTGAACTATTTATCAATATGAATTTACATAATGTATTCGCTCATAATGATGCAGATCGAATCTGGATTGTGGTTCCGCAACAACCAATTAAAAATAATGGTTTCAGCTACATAATATTCAATGAATATTAATGACCATATCGACTAAGTATCAGAACTGACTTCAAAATACTTAAAAAACTTATTAGGAAAAAAAATGGAAACGTACTCAAGCATAAATAAGAAATGCATATTTTATGTAAACTAACAGTGCTTAACATTAAGCCTATTCCAACTAGACTTTGTTCAACAGAGTTAAAAAAATGTTTTACAGGTTAATGTTATGCAGTAACTGTAATGAAAAAAGTGATTTTTTAGAAATAAAAATCACGGACATAAATTTCATACTTTCAGTCCACAGTAGAAACTGCACAAGCTGAATATTTATCAACTCCTTATACATACATTTTTAAAGATGTATATTCGTTTCATCTAGCACATATCTTTCTTACAGAAAAGTGACTTTGAAACACAAATGCCCAATTTAATGGAAGCGGGAAAATCAAATGATAGGTAGTTGGGCCCATGAGCAGCCATTTTGTAGTCAGGATATTCAGTTAAGTGATTTGGACAGAACTACAGAATCGTAGAGTTTACTTGAAATATCACGTCTTTTAAATGACTGATAAGTACCTATCTGTTGTAATACAGTACAATGTCGATCATTCAGGTGGTTTATTCCTCAATTTTCGTTGCTGAAAGTCTTTTTCTGTTATCTGCTAGATTATTCATGTCTAATATCACACGAACGTACTTTTGGTCATTGTTTTAATCATCGCCACTATTATTGAAACT
>JAFIDM010118126.1:0-18853 GCA_023159025.1 Thereuonema tuberculata
GTAAAAGAGGGTTATTTTACATTACTGTTTATGTGACCTTGTCGGAACCAAAGGAAAACGACGACTTATCCAGGTGACTTATCCAGGTGATGACTTAACAAGGTTTTACTGTATTATAATTTACGAAGAAAATCTTATTTTCATTAATTAAAACAAAAGAACAATAACGATTTAACCGTGCCTTGATTAACGTAAAAGAAGACAAAAGAAAGTTAAATCCTTTTTTTTTTTTTACATTATTTTTTGAGAAAGGTTTGTTGGAATGTTTTATTTAAATTCCTTTGGTGAATGGAGGTTCCCAGGCCGGGAATTTGAAGCTCCTTTGTTAATAATGATAGGCATTATCCATATATGGTTATAAAAAAACTAGTTGCAACCCGTGAAATATTCATGGAAGTAAAACAAATGCTACATTTTTGAAATACCGTGAAATTTTTCAAAAACACAAGATTGAAAAAGATGTTCTAAGCTCATTTTTTAAAAGGAATAAAATGTATAAACCCTGCTATACAGTGGTATAGCAATTATATAGCGCCACAGCGCTAACCGAAAGACCATCGTTATACGATTCTTGATGTTTTAAAATCAACATGCTTTCCTGGCACTTTCGGCGAAATAAGTTAACCCCCTGCCATAAAATAATAGGCTCCTCCAAATTGTGCCTATGAGATAGTGCCCCACACTGCCTTACAGGGCCATTGGAATTATTTCTAGAAGAAAACTAGATTTAAAATTCTTTTAGGACCTTTTTTTTTTTTTTTTTCACAACCTTCTGATTAAATTGCCAATTGCTTTATTTCTGTTTTTTTCATGATGAAATTTTTTATAGTTTTTTTTATTTAACAGCCTTGTTTTATTAAAAATAACCCTGTTTTTATTTTCTTTTTCCTGTCATTTTTTTGTTATAAATATTATAATAAATCCAGAAAAGCACAACTGCAGTTTTTCTTTATTTGCAACGTTATATTCACAAATTTCCCATAGAAAGTCGATTATCCGAACTAATTAATTAGTACCAATGTTATTCGGTTAACAAATAGCTCTGAATAATCAACCGTTACAGAAGAATCTTTATTGTTATTAGATTCAATTGTTTGTACATTAGATTATTACTACATTAGGTTATTGTAGAAAAAGTTATTGTATTTTGAAATACGAAATATTAAAAAAAATTATTGACTTAGAAATACGAAATATTAAAAAAAATTATTGACTTAGAAACAGGTTTGCAAATAATTATCACAATTTTTTTGAAGACACACTTATAAAAACAAACATGTGAATATAATTTAGTGCTAAAGCATAAATTTAAGTGTGAGTGATAATAACAAAAACATTAGAAATAATAATAAAAAAAGGAACTACGTTAACATAAGGAAAAATAAAAAAAAAAAGAAAAGCACGCGGAAACCCAAAGGGTGCAAGTGCCTCGAGCGACAAAATGGAATTCAAAGGGTTATTTCTTATTGCATTAAATACTGAAAAACAGCTACAGGGGCAGCATGGGGCTGACTTGCCCCCTCTGATAAACTTCCTGGATCCGGCACAGAAAGTAGGGCGCACACGAGACAACTATGCGCCAAGTTATATGGACAACTAATTGTTAGAGCGCCTTTTGAGTACAGTTGGTGGCGACTTTCTATAACTTTTAGTTGGCCAACTCGAGTTGGTGCTGTGGGAACAACTTCGTGAGTTGTTGGGAAATTAGCCAATCATAGGGCAGCGTTGGAACAGTCAGTCGTGACGTTACGTCCATGGAAAACATGGCGTCGAAAAACATTTCCCCCATATCAGCGGAGAGTAAATACAAAATGAATATTAGAGTATTGAGGTTTTTATTCACACATAAATAAAATTTATATTGAAATGCATTAAGTTTATGCGGCAGAATTCATGAAGAGAGTTTTGAAAACCTCGAATTTGTCGGATTTTGCAGAGCAGTGGCTCTGTTCGCATGGAATTATGGTATAACCGTTCTCTCGTTAGTGAAGAATTCACGACGGCACCTATCACAGAAAAGGGCTGTCTTTGGCTGGTGGTCGTTCGCTATTCTTGTATCGCATTATTGCCATCAATTGTGACTACATACAGGCTATTAATATGCAAACAATATTTCTCATATATTGGATAGCAATCACACATATATTAGCATCACCACATTTGCATCACGGCATTCTCCATGCCGTCACATGTGACATCATTGAAAGAAGTGATGTGCTTTGTTGGTTGTCCGCACGGGGGCGCATTCACTGTATCTCGTGTGCGCCCATGACTGATCGCATCCAACCTTAGTTGACCAACTAAAGTTGTCTCGTGTGGGCCTAGCATAACACATTACAAGAAACCTTATTTTAGGTTTTATATATATTTGTGTTTGTGAAATCACCTTTTCCTCCTCTCTCCTAATACGCAATAGACACTTTTACATTTACTTGTTCTTTCGTATACTTCATTTCTTAGTATTCAAATAATTGGGGACGTCTAATAATTCAGTGAGCTCAAAATGGAAGGGGGGGGGGTTGCTGCAAAATCTCACCAAAACTCATTTAAAAGGGTGGGGGTCAATGAAAATCTCACGTCAACTTTTTAATTCAGAGAATATACATATTACAACAGATTATAACATTTTGTAATATTGTCGAAGTCGGGATTACCCGATTTGAAACAAGCCACGTGCCAGTGTCTGATTTCATTTGCGGAGTTCCCTGGTTGGAATCACTGCGTGTCAGTCACTCGTGATATCAGCAACGTATACGGTGATGTTATTGTGTTCAATATGAATTTGTATCAAAACTTCTACAATGCGTTTGTTAAGCGTCATGCCGACAAAAAGAAACAAACGTGCCAGCAACAAGTTAATCGTTTGTGGAAGGAGGCAAAGCTAAGTTCAACGATAAGAATGCTCTAAGTGATCAGTAAACATAATATCATTTTTCTCCTCTTCTTTCAAAGAAAAAATATATTTCATAGAAGTCATCAGTAACGCTTTAGGTATTTAGTGCTATGAAGCAAAATACATGACTACAACAAATAAAAATTATTTAAAAATTATAGGGGAAATCTCACGTGAGTGGGAGGGGGAGTCCCATTACATTTTACCAAATCTCAATAAGGGAGGGGGAGGTCCAAATTTTTTAAAAAAACACTTCACATAATTAATGGACACCCACAACAGATGGAAAACGGATGGTCACATTTTTTCCTCTAAAAATAATTTACAAGCTTACTTTCATGCTAAAAGTTCACTCTCAGCGATTAATAAAATAAGATTTGTAATTTCTAAAATAACTTACAAGAGTCCTTTGTAAGTAATGTGGTATTTATTCAAGCAGGAAAAATATATATATGATAACTTTAAGTTGACTTTTCAAATATATCTCTGTGTTAATTCTGTTATTGTTATTATCTCTTTAGACAGTTGAACTATAAATTAAATCTGTCTTTCCGATGATAAATTTACTCGCTCGACCTTGATTTCATAACATTTTAATTACTATTAATAATCTTTGTATTAATTGCCATTTTCTCATTTTACACTCAAAAATCCTCAAACATTTTAAATAATTTAAATAATTTTATTTTTATTCAAAGACACATATATTCTGAATATATTCGGAATAAGGCCGCCAACAAAATAGTTACAGTTCAAAGCTTTTATTACAGTTGTTACCCATGGATATTTTTGCATCATATTTTGTATGAATATTTATCAATCAATGGTCAATCAGATTATTGTCTATTGTTATTAATTATGTAATGAAATGTTGAATTTCTTTTCTTGCCAATTATAAGGTAAGAATTCTAGGATATTTAATAAGTTAGGATGCAGAGGATATGTGTCGTTGTTTAAGGAACTCATCTGCGGGAATGTAGGGAAATTAAGCTATATAAAAAATCTATTTTATAAGTATTGAGATGTATGAAGATGAAATTATTCATAGCTCCTGACGTAAGAAAATTTCAGGTATTATTTAAAAAAAAAAAATATAAATGATACCTGGGTTTATTTGTTGCGTTTTGAAATTTCTTAATCCCTTGCTTCTCAATAATTCTTATATTATTAATCTCACACAAAATCTTTGAATGCCTTTTGGGATTTAAATGTGGACTTAACAATAGAAAAACCCCAAAATGAGATTTGCTTGTCAAACACAGAAAAGAAAAAGTTTTCTTCCGATTCGAAAGTATCCGTATTTGTTCCTTCGATTTGTTTTATTACTTGTCATGTGTAATTTTAACCTTTAAACTTTAAAATATGTTTTGGTATTTTGGAAACAATGGTTTTGAATTATTTATATTACTAAAACATTTCGATAATTAAAAGAAATTTTGATCATTTTAACTGATAAAAATCACGTCTTTGATTTTGAAAATTTTCAAACATTGATTTATCTTTAAATATTGAGAGTATTATTCATTTTATCAATAAATTAAAAATGAACTTAGATAAAGTAGATTAATCGATCAACCTAAAATTGGTTTTTGGCTAATAACCAAATAATAACGCTATCATTGGATGAAGACGATTTAACTTTCAAACAGAGTTCAACAATTTTTTTCTAATTACCATAAAAGTTATTAACTATTACAAACCTAATTTTAATCAACGAATACATGACCCTTTCCAAATGAATTTTGCAATGAACATTAATATATTTTTATAGATCTGATTACGTATTTGTATTTATAGCAATTACTTTGAAGAATTGACTTTAATTCGTCAGTTTTGTTATTATACTTTCTTCGAGTTAAAACAGGCTTTCTTTCTGCAAAGCAGGATAATTAAAAAAAGACGTATTTAAAAGAAATTGATAATAAAGTTCTGCTTTTAAAAGCAAAAGTTCCACCATTTAGCTTATCACTGATGATTTCAGTCATTGTTTATAAACATGTAGGTTTATTTCCTGGATGTATTTTTAAGAAACAGACTTTATAACAATTATCATTCCAGATAAGTTTAGTAGAAAAATTCTCCAAATATTTAAATACAGAAATTGAATATGTATTCTGGACCCAATGTAGCCACTTCCTCAAAGTTGTCCAGGTGCAAAATGGGTTTAGACATACTAAGTGAATTCAATACGAGCATCTTTGAAATTACAATTGACCCTTTGAAATACAACTGGTATGAATTAATGAAATCTGCGCTCAAACCAATACTAGTTGTCCCTGTTAAGCCTTCGAGTATCAAATTGTCGCGTTGTTTTATATTTGTGGGAAAGCTGTGAATTGATATATTCATAAATGCCCTTTAACACTTTCAGTGTCTAACATTGATGAATTTCCTGTTTTTCCACTAGTTTCTACACCATTTATTTTACAAATTACAATCACAAAACCAACAACAGTTCAACACAGTGATCGCTCGTTACTTTCTGCAAATGTTGTATTTCTATTTTCACAGTGTAAGAATCGATTAAAAAATTTTCAAGCTTTCTCGATTTGTATGTGCTATCGCTTTATGATCATTACAATAAACATATGATGACATTTTAGAAACGTAGTGACCTTCAAATTACATTTTTGCTTTACATTAAATTTTAATAAACACAATTTTCATCAGATATTTTTGAAAAATGTTTAAACTATCAAAAAGTATGTGTTTGTTTTGTAATTATATTAACAATTCAAATTTTAACTCCTTAAATTACGCGAAAGCGATATACAAAAAATGATAAATTAAAAATTTCTGTAAAATATCAGATGTTAAGAAATGAAGGAAATAAAAAAAAAAGTTTTCTGTGCTTCTTCATAGAACGATTAACAAACTTCATTTTAAGTTAAAAGAAATTATCAGAAGGTTTTTTGGTTAGGCTATTTCCAGTTTAGGAGGGGCAGGAAAATGATCGCAATTAGACGGAATCTCGTATGTATTACTGAATCAATTATTCTGAGAACGAATATGATATCCATTGTGGCCACTTAACAGAGTTGTTCAAATAGTGCAAAACGGGGTCTAGATTTTTAGTACAGTGGATTTTTTGCATCGTATTTTGTTTGAATTTTTATCAATCAATGCTCAATGAATTTATCTATTGTGATTATTTATGCAATAAAATTTTAAATTTTCTTCTTTAACATTCTTTATTATATTTAAATTGCCAAATACAGTAGAACCTCATTATAACGGACTAATAAGGGCTGAAGATTGTCCGTTTTAATGAAAGTCCGGTTTATAACAAATAATTCTTATAGGGGTGTAATGCAGCAGGATGTACATCAATGAAAGTACAATAGTTAGCTATAAAAAATGTTTATTATATAAAAAATAAAAAAACAGCCTTCAGCATAATAGGCTGAATAGAAAAAGATGTTTACATACACACTGCATTAATTTTTAGAACAAGAAGGTCCTGGTTCATGTTGTTTGCTTACATTCATTGGTTTGAAAAAATAATTTATTTTCTGCTGGGTTTGTTTGCTGCTTATTTCTTCAGTTAATAACTGTTGGGGTGTTCATAATATGCAACCACATTTTCAAACGCATACGGTTGGAAAAGTAAAACTCGTCAGATAAAAATAAGCATCTTTTATTATTATTATTACACATTTTTTTTAAATCTGTCCTTTATAAGCGACGTCCGTCATAATAGGGTCCGTTATAATGAGGTTCTACTGTACTACTAAATTTTCAAAATACCGCCTACTTTAATTCTACTGTCTTAACGAGAGAGTTCTTCATGTAATTTCAGAAATAAAATGACCTTCAAATTACATTTTTTCTTTAGATTAATTTAAATAAAAATAATTTTCCCTCAGAAATTTCTGAAAAACTTCTAAACGATCGAAAACTATTTGTTTATTTTCTAATTCCATTTAAAATTCACATTTTCATTTCAGAAGATAAAAATAATATTTTTTTTTATACAGAAGTAATTTACTCCCTAAATTAAACTATCAATCTAGTTTCAGTTCGTAATTTTCGATTACAGACTTACGAACTGATAGATGACAAAGATGGTTTAAAATTACATATTTTTTATCAGAAGGTATTAAAAAATTATTCTGAAACAAATTTTCGAAAATTTTTCATTTTTTCTTTTTTAGGTTATTTCTAACAATAAATTAAATATCGAGATGTCACCTCGATATTTAATTTATGTTTAAAAATAACTTGAAAAAGGAAAAACGAAAAATTTCCGAAAATTTGTTTAAATAAATATATTTTTTTAGAATATATTTTTGAAGAAGATGTGTATGTTATTTATTGAAATGCAAATAAGTAGGAAGGAGAATATAAGAAAATGTGACTGAAAAAAATTATTTCTTTAAAAAAAATGCTTCAAAACAAATTTATTTTTGAAAACGAACAGCAATGGATCTGCATGATGTTTAGAAAGTCTTAAAGGAAAACGTTTTTTATTAAGATTATTGATAGCACATAAAAAAGAATTAATCTCAAATAATTTTTAAAATACAATTTTTATTTTTTTTTTAAATTAGGCCTAACTATTGCACTAATAATAAATATCTTAAACACAAATCATTATTTTACGATTGTTTTTTAGCTTTTAGGTGTTCGACAAGTTTTTAGAAATATCGAGTACTACCTCGACAACTTCCAAAAAATTGCCTGTTTTGAATTTTAATTTAATTAATTACAGAATCATGGTTGTTCCGGCTGACAAAGGGAGAATTGCGGTGATTATTATAAAGATCAGTATATTTAATGGATTTGAAATTTTTAAATTCAACCGAGGGGATGTCCCAGTTCTCGACGCAGCCTAAAGTTGTCCTCAATCACATTAGGAAAGTTGCGCGAGGCTTATTTAGGGACGGTAATGTTTCTCACACCGCTGAAAACATTAAAGATGGTCAGGCCCGTTTACCGGTTTTAAGAGTTCGTCCAAAAATCCATAAGGACAAGGATCCCGGATGGCTTCTTACCCGTTCATCCCATTGTTAACTGCAATTTTTCTGCTGTTAAGATTTTATCACTCATTATTTATAAGCAGACTGTTGGATTGTTTATGGGTTTAGCTGCGTCAGAATACATAGCTTAGCTCTGTATGCTATATATAGAGGACACGACGTTCTCCATCTTTGATCATGGGCAGCTCCGCATTCCGCTCCATTGCCGCTATGTTGACGATCTCATTCTCTACACTGATGATACAATTCAATATGGCATAATGGATAATTTTTCCGATATTCACCCTGATATTCATTTTAAAATGGAAAAGGAAAAATGTAGCGGCATTCCGTTTTTAGATGTTTTTTGTTATGAGGTCGGAGGGTGAATTTGTTTTGTAAACATTATCGTAAACCGATAAACACAGGCCTCACGCTGCATTTCAATTCCGCATGTCCTACGTCATTTAAGAGTAATGTCGTCAGCATGGCGGTATGTCGAGCTTTCAGAGTGTCTAGCTCTTTAAGAATATTTAATGCTGAGATTCAGCATATCGGAAAATCTTTGGTTTCTAATGGTTACCCTGTTGATTTCGTTTATAGGCAGGTGGCCAGGACTTTGCGAAATATTTATAACCCGGTTCCCAAAGCAAATGTAACCTCCAAGATATTTGTGTCCATACCTTATCACCCAACTATTTTCCCAGTTTTGAAAAAGATGATGTCGCGGATGAGCATTGTGCTAACCTCCTCCATTAGGGTTACTAAATTGCTAGTTATGTGAACAAAAATGTGGAGGAGAACCGTCCCATGGATCCTAAGGGTGTCGCTTATGCCCTCCAATGTGTGAATGTCCCCTGTAGATACATAGGAGAGACAGGACAGCGCCTTACTAAGCATGGTAATCAGCACTCATTGGCCGTCCGCAATAGGGACACAAATTACCAAACTGTGGTGTACGTGGCCGAGTATGGGCATCGCTTAAATTACGAAGGCCCGACTGTCATTTGTTATGAGCCTGATCGCACGCTTAGGAAGTGCAAGGAATCATTTTTAATATTAATGGATGCGTCCTGTTATAACGACACCCTTTCTGTAAAAACCATGGCGGATTACGGGTTCCGATAAACTTAGCGTGGGTCTTTCTTGGAGTTGTACGAATCGCCATCATCTCTCCCCCCCCCCCCCCCCATGTTTTGGTTTGGTAAAAATCAAAGTTTTTTTTTTTTCCTTTGGTCTTCAAGTTCGCGGAGGCCCCGTTCCCGACAGTTGTTTCATCCACTTTGCATGTTCACTCGCTGATGGGAGATTGTGACGTCAGGCTTGGTCCAAGGTTTCCATATATTCTCCTCTCATCTCATGTCATTTCACTTGTAAAGGGCCCGCGGGTATGGGCCGAAACGTAGTTCATTTTTTTATTAATTTTTTTTTTTAAATATCATGTATGTTGGTCTTTTAATAATTCTTTAAACTCTTAACTATAGGCCGACAGATCGTTCTTGACGATCCCGAATTTTCGCGATTTCACGTGATTGACGCGAGAATAGCCTCTATCCATGTCTTCTCACAAAATGGCGAGAAAGAAGGCTTATCGACTCCGGGGAAAAGCGGCCACGAGCAAGCTCCATTACTGATGTCGATCATTTTGACCGATGCCTTATTCGCCGCATCCATCGCCTCTACGCTGAAGGTAAAATTCCAACTTTATCATTTTTTCTCTAGCATTTTACTAGTGACAGACATCCACGATACTATATTCCTTGAGACCTGCTGAAGAGGCTAATGGCCAAATCTCGTGATTTTCGTGATTCCCGCGCAAACGCGATCATCAAGAACCATTTGTCAGACAGTATACGTAGAAAAGTGCTTTAAAAATATATTGATACTTAAAAGAAAATACGAAATGCACATAACTAGAAAAAAAAAAGACAAACAAACAAAAATTATTTGTTGTTTTATTGTTTTTATAGTTATGTGCGTTTCTTATGTTCTTTTAAGTAATAATCTTGTCATGTACGTTAAATTTGATAAAAACATATTGAAGCACCAACTTTTGATCCCTCCACATCCGGTCAGGGAGTGGTCCCAGAGGTCTGATTTTTTTTGGACGTGGTCATCTACTGTTTGATGCTGAACACAATGGTGAAGGTTTCATTCTAATATCTCTAACCGTTTGGCCACTACAGTGTGTGACATCCAGCAAGCATAAAAGCAAGAGCGGTCCCTTATGTTTTACAGGCAAGCTGTAACCTAGGACCGCTAAAAAGAACTAATCTACACATTTTGAGATATCTGGGAGCGGGGGAGGCTATGTAGACCCTCTGTATACGCTTATTATGCATGGTGTTCATTGATAGATACCCCCTACACCATTGCATGCGAACTTATCAAATAAATTTAATTATTTAAAAAATATTAGAGAAATCCCATGTGAAAAATAATCTAAACCGAACAATAAACGCGCAATTTAATACATCATTTGCCTGCGCATTGCTATGCGTGGCAGGGGCATATATACGGTTTATTTCATAGGGAGGCAACTCAGGGAACTTACCTGACACAATCAAAGACAACTTCGTTTACAGAATTTCGGGAGAGAATCTTTCTCTTTAACCTGCTATTGAACCAAAAAGGAAAATACGAAAGAAAAAAGAACTAATCTACACATTTTGAGATATCTGGGAGCGGGGGAGGTTATGTATACCCTCTGTATATGCAAATTATGCATGGTGTTCATTGATAGATAACCCCTATACCATTGCATGCGAAACTCGAATCTAGCTTTTTTGGACCTGATTTTATTATACACACTATTTGGTTTCGGCGCTAGACTGGGGTGGTGGTCGGAGTTTTTTCCAAGTTATTTCTCCTCCAGACAGGCTTTAGGATTCACCCAGACCTCTATCAAATGGGTACCGACTTTCTTACTCAGGGGTTAAATGCAGACCAATCGATCTTAATTAGTCCCGTTGCGTTGATTGAGAATGGCTGGGAGCCTGAACCTGTCGCTCACCTAGTTTAACTTAACACAATTTATTACTACTTCATTCGCACATGAATTGTAAGTCTTACTTTCCTAGTACGAATCCTCATTTTGAACCTCTGGATGAATCTTCTTGAAACTGGGAGTGTATATTTATGAACAAGAGACTATCCAAATTTTATATTTAATTATTCCGTGAGGGTGCTTAGAGAGGAGAAGACAATTCTATATTTAATTCTCCGAGAAAAGCTATAGAACTTAAACAAAGGATTTCTTTCAATATAAAGTAAAACCCCGTTATTACGCTCCCGCTTATAGCACTATCCCGTTCTTTACGCTCCTTTCATACGGTCCCTAGAATTTTCTATGTAACTCTGTATACTTTTACCCTCTTACAACGCTCCAAATCCCGCTTGTAGCGCTTTTTTATATCGAAAATTTTATATCGAAAAGAAAGGTAACACTGTAAAGATTCTTTTTTTTTTCCTGGTAGGAGGGAATCTTTGAACTCTGAAGTGCGGGTCTGTGATATAGTTAGTTAGGGCAAAATGTCGAAGCGGAAATCCCTTTCTATAAGTGAAAAATTGTAAATTCTCCGTAAGTACGACGAGAATTCTACACAAAGTCAGAAGGATTTCGCAGAATCTCTAGGAATTCCCTCATCCACTCTGAGAACAATAATAAAAAATAAGAATGGCATTACCAATACAGCGAAGAGTGGTTGCAAACGTAAAAAAGTAAAGTGTGGAAAATATGAAGATGCCGAGGAAATTCTAATTCAATTGATTCATCAGTCCCGTGATGCATCAGTGCCATTAAGTGGCCCAATCGTTCAAGAAAAGGCGCGTGAAATAGCGGGCAGTGTACTAAATCTCCTCCGAAAATATGTTAGTGTTGCTCCTAGTGGTGTATCAATTGATGTTAATATCGTATTTGCGCGCATAATTTCCTCCATCGCATATTTTCGCCACCCCAGTTTTTGTGGATTTCAAAATTCAATTTTTATTTTTATCGCATAATTTCCCCACCTCTACTTCAACGCGTTTCCAACATTACCTTGACTGGAGGTCAACTCACGACGACGCGACAATGTACCGTTACTTTCGCATTTCTCTATCCCACGCTACTTTAGGGGAAGATTCCACCCCCACCCGGTCAGTACAAGAGCAGACTCCGTCTGAATCAGTACAACAATTTCGAGTGTTTTGTAAAAACGTGAAGTTCGCGAATAAAGTTAAGTTCTCTATTAGCAGGCAGCTGATGCTAACGTCATGCGGTGAGCAGCTGTAAAGATGGCGGGCTGCGCTGCGTGAGTTACGAAATTACGTCACAATCACACACACACACTTCAGTGCATGCCTATTGCTTAACTGTACTTTGAAGAAAAAACAAATGTTGAGATGTGATTTCTTATATTTTAAATGTTGCGTGTTAATAAAATTGTTGTTAATTACATTTTTTGCTTTAAAAATCAATATTTAAAATGGTTTTCCTTAGACTTTCACCATATTTTTTTCCTCAAATTGAAAAACATCGCGTAATTTCTCACCCCCCCCTTTTTTTGTCAAAATATTGATGAAAAAAAAGAGGAAATTATGCTCACATAATTACTTGAAGGTAGTTACTTGAACCGCATTGAAAATGTCATAATTCATAACAGTAGCAAACACACACGGCAAACCACAATCAAAGATTTTTTTAATAGGAAATAAGCTCACATTTCCACAATATCTATTTCAGAATCAAGTATCTTTCCTGTAAAATGGTATCTAAATGATTCCCCATCTAATAAATCATTTCCCGTCTATAGCGCTATCCCGCTTATTACGCTTGTAGGTCATGGTCCCTTGACGAGCGTAATAACGGGGTTTTACTGTATTAAATAATGAATATTAATCTTCTTATCAATAGTCTTAATAAATTCACTAACATTAATAGGATTAAAATTGTAATCACACACCTTAGGATAATGAGGATTTAATTAGCCTTTTTTTGATTTTTCAAAAAAAAAAAAAATCTACTAGTTGTATAGAATAGTATATATTATAATTTACGAAGAAAATCTTATTTTCATCAATTAAAAACAAAAGAGCAAAAAAGATTTAACGGGTCTAGATTAACATAAAAAAAAAGACAAAAGAACGTTAAATCTTTTTTTTTGTTTACGTTATTTATTGAGAAAGATTTCTTGGAATGTTTTATTTAAATTCCTTTGGTGACTGGAGATTTCCAGCCGGGAATTTGAAGCTCCTATGTTCATAATGATAGGCATTATCCATATATGTTTGTAAAAAAACTAGTTGCAACCCGTGAAATATTCATGGAAGTAAAACAAATACTATATATTTTGAAATTCCGTGAAATTTTTCAAAAACACAAGATTGAAAAAGATGTTCTAATCTCATTTTTTAAGAGGAATAAAATGTATAAATCCTGCTATACAGTGGTATAGCAATTACATAGCGCCACAGCGCTGACCGAACGACTATCGTTATACGATTCTTGATGTTTCAATATCAACATGTTTTCCTGGCACTTTCGGCGAAATAAGTTAACCGCCTGCCATAAAATAATAGGCTCCTCCAAATTGAGCCTATGAGATAGTGCCCCACAATTCCTTACAGGGAATTATTTCTAGTTACTTTTTTTTAATATTCACTGAATGAATAGATGCAAAAGTTCATAATAATTTGTTTATGTTTAAGTATTCTTTTTTTTCCAATTTTGGATTTAATTATTTTAAATCAATCCAAAAATATTAGGGATTATTTTTTTTTTGTATAAAATTTCCTCCATGGTGTGTCTACCTTGTCGTGGTGGAGGGGCTTGTGTGCACCAATGACCCGGAGAGCTATGCCGGCGGTAGCGTAGCTACTGGTAGGGCCTCCCAAGCCGGTTTGGTCGAAGGGTAGGTGCCAGACCAAATGACCACCCTGGTCCTCCAGGTTGGGGGTTATGACAATAGGCCTGCACCCTATTTCTTGTAAAAAATATCTCACGCAAAAAGAATCAACAAGAATAATAAACCGGATGATTTTAATGGACAGCGACTAAGGCTACGGAAAAGGACTATGATTATGGCTACCTGGAATGTGCAAGGTATTAGATCAAAATGGATTGATGTAATGAAAGAGATTGATTCGATGAGGGTCGATTTCATTGTTTTAACAGAGACTAAGAAAAAAGGATCAGGAATAGAAAAAACTGGAGAATTTATTCATTTATACTCAGGAGTTCCAAAGGAGGAAAGAGCAAAACGAGGAGTATCAGTTTTAATGAAAAAGAAATTTGAGAGAAATCTTAAGAACTTTGATGCTGTGAATGAAAGAATTTTAAAGATCAATATGGATATTTTTGGAAGAAGAATTACTATTTTGGGAATTTATGCTCCGAATAATGATGAAATTATTGAAGTTAAGAATATGTTCTATCAAAAACTGCAGGAAATTATTGATGAAATTGGAGGAACAAGAGAAATTATAATGATGGGTGATTTCAATGGAAGAACTGGATGCAGGAAGAGAGATAACATTGTTGGAGAGTTTGGAGAGGATGTAGTCAACGATAATGGAGAAAGACTTATTGAATTTTGCAGAACTAACGATCTCAAGATTACAAATGGTTTTTATAAACACAAAGATATTCATAAATACACATGGTATCAGCATACTAGACAACTTAAAACAATTATTGACTATATAATTATTAAACAAAGGGCTCAATTAAAATTATTAGACATCAGAGTACAGAGAGGAGCAGAATGTGGCTCAGATCATTTTATGGTGCGAGCAAGACTTGCATTTCCTTATTCGGCTAATATAATTAGAGAGAAAAGAAATCCCACAGAGATGGACGATATTGATATCCCAGAATATATGTTGGAAGGATTAACAGAAGAGAGTACAAAAGGACTTTTTCAAGTAAGATTAGATGAAAAATTAGAAGAAAGGAATTATACTAATACAACCGAACTATATCAACATATTAAATCATCTTTACACCAGGCTGCAAAGGAAGCACTAGGACAAAAAAGAAAAGGCAAAAATTCCCAAAAAAACTTTTGGTGGGATAAGGACATTGAAAAGATTGTACAACAGAAAAAAGAAGCCTATTTGAGGTGGATGAGTTCAAAAAAGGAAGAGGATAGACAAATTTATAGAACTTTTAGAAATGACACAAAGAAATTAGTAATAGGGAAAAAAAGAACATCCTGGGATAAAAAATGCAGAGAAATTGAGACATATATAGGAGGAAGACGATGTACAGAGGCATGGAAATTTTTAAGGAATATTAGAAAAGAAGGTAATAATTCATGGCAAGGAATATCGGTTGAGAAATGGGAAGAATATTATAAGACTTTGCTTACAGAAACTAGAAATGAATTTCAAGTAAAAAATACACATATTGATACCATACAACAACCTATACTATTGGAACTTGAGAGAGTTAAAACAGCAATTAAAAAATTAAAGAATCAAAGAGCAAGTGGTCCCGGTGGAATATCAGCAGAACTAATCAAAAATGGAACAGATAAATTGCTAAGATTAATTACACAATTATTCGAAAGATGTTTAAACGGAGAAGAAACACCAGAAGAGTGGAGAATTGGATATTTAACATCAATTTATAAGAAAGGAGACAGACAAAAATGTGAAAATTACCGTGGCATTACTGTAACAGCAACGTTTAGTAGACTGTATGGACGAATTTTAAAAGATTTTCTTGAAGAAGAAATAAGAATGAAAGAAAGTGAAGAACAAAGTGGATTTAGAGCAGGAAGATCATGTATGGATAATATATTTTGTCTTAAACAAATTATTGAAAAGGAAATGGCGGTGGGAAATCAAATTCATCTTCTGTTTATTGATCTAACGAAGGCATATGATAATGTTCCAATCGCAAAATTATGGAATGTATTAAAGGAAATAAACATAAATTTTAATATTATTAGAGCAATTCAAGAACTTTACAGACAATCAAAAACAAAGATTAAAGTAGGTCAAAGATTATCAAAAGGCTTTATAACAGATAAAGGACTCAGACAGGGATGTTGTATCTCCCCAACACTTTTTAAAATTTATGTTGAAGCAGCATTAAAAGTTTGGAAAGAAAACTGCAGAGGATTGGGACTTAATGTGAAAGGAACATCAATGTTTACTCTGCAGTTCGCAGATGACCAAGTCATAATTGCAAAGAGTAAAAATGATTTAGAGAGAATGACGATAACAATTAAGGAAGAATATGAGAAATGGGGACTATACATGAACGTTAGCAAGACCAAATATCTATGTATAGGAGGAAATGAGACGGACCTAAATCTAAATAATAACATGAAAATAGAAAGCTGTGAACATTATAGGTATCTCGGAGTAGACATTAATAGAGAAGGCAGAGACTCACAAGAAATTAAAAACAGAATTTGTCAAGGAAGGAAGGCTATAAAACTATTAAATTCTATTTGGTGGAGTGAAGAGATCTCTAGGAAAAGAAAGTATAATATATACAATTCTATTGTAAAGAGCATCTTGTTATATGGGGCAGAGGGATGGAGAATTACGGAGACAGAAAAAAAGAAATTAGCGGCAGTGGAAATGGATGCCCTAAGAAGATCATGCAGGGTATCAAGAATAGAAAGAACAAGAAATGAAAGAATCAAACAAATGATGAAAATAAAAGGAAACATTTTGGACGATCTTCAAAGAAAACAATTGATTTGGTTTGGTCATGTTAAAAGAATGAATGACGAAAGACTGCCCAAAATCGCTTTTGATTACAAAACTAATCAAAAAAGGAAACGAGGAAGACCACGAAAGGCTTGGATGGACGATATTAAAAAAGCAATGAGGATTAGAAGTCTGGAAGAGGAATGGACCCTTGACCGGAAGACCTGGAATGGAGTTCTTGCAGATTCTTTCGGAAGGCGGCACCTGACGCCATGAACCGAGTTTATATATATATATAATTTTAAGTACAAATTAAACAACGCACCAACATTAAATCAACTAATTTTTCTTTTCAAAAGGACATTTATTAGTTCTACTAAGTTTAGTTTATTCTTGGCCAATATTTCACATTTTTTATTCCTATGAGATTTCCTTTTTTGTCTTTTTTTGTTAAAAGGGCTGGTGCGCACGATTTAAAGAAAACTAGACTCGAAATTCTTTTAGAACCTTTTTTTTTTTTTTTATTTTTTTTTACAACCGAGTGATTAATTTGCCAATTGCTTTATCTCTGTTTTCCTCATAATAAAATTTTTTATGATGAAAACAAAAGAAATTTATTTTTAACAGCCATGTTTTATTAAAAATTACCCTAAGTTTATTTTCTTTTTCCTGTTAGTTTTGTTGTTGTAAATATTATAATAAATCCAGAAAAGCACAACTGCAGTTTTTCTTTATTTTAACGTTATATTTACAAATTTCCCATAGAAAGTCGATTATCCGAACTAATTAATTAGTACCAATGTTATTCGGTTAACAAATAGCTCTGAATAATCAACCGTTACAGAAGAATCTTCAATGTTATTAGATTCATTTGTTTGTTCCTAAGATTATTGCTACATTAGGTTATTGTAGAAAAAGTTATTGTATTTTGAAATACGAAATATTACAAAAAATAAATGACTTAGAAATTGGTTTGTAAATAATAATCACAATTTTTTTGAAGACAGACTTAAAGAATAAAACGTATGAATATAATTTTGTGCTAAAGCATAAATTTAAGGGCGATCCATAATAACAAAAACATTAAAAATAAAAAAAAAGTAAGGAAAATAAGAAAAAAAGAAACCCACGCGGACATTGAAGAAAACAAAAAGTATTAAGAAAAGAAACTACGCTATTCCTACAGGTTTGTGCCTCTGAAAACGATGGTGAAATCGTTGTCGATCCGACTTTTCGTTCGGGAGCTTTTAGTGGCTACAATGACTACTATCTGGAACATGGGGCAGCGTTGGATCCTGTTGAAAATACCCCATTTCTATAGTGTTTGGAGCTCTGCATACGATGGTGAAATCCGTTTGTCGATCCGACTTTCCGTTCGGGACTTGCTAGAGGTGAACAGACAGACACGGACGGATGCACAGGACAAACGCAATAACTACAGATTTTGATCGCTATCACACTAACTCCCAAATGGGTCGCCACCAATTGAAACTGTTAATATTTATATTCTTAGACGGGACTTCTATTATTGATTATTGCGGAAATTAATTGTTTCATGCTTATGTTTGTTTCTTTAATACACACTATATTCGGAATTGGGATTAGATGTTGGCGAGGAAGGCAGTTGCTTAGGGAGCAGTATCCAGAAGTCCACAATAAGGTCTTAAATGTTTACAATCTTAAACCATTTTGTTAATTTTTAATTGTATTCAGAAATTTTATTTTTATTAAAGCGTTTTATACAGTATTCAATTTCAATTTTCGCTTTCTGAAGTGTTGTAATTTTTCTGAAGTTTTTCAGTTTAGAATCTTAAAATGTAAAATAAAACAGAAAGAAAAGGAGTACTTATTCATTCCTGGGTTTATAATATCTTTTTATAAGAGAAAAAAAAATAGTTGCAACAAATGTTATTTTTTGGTTTTTAGGGAAAAAAAAAACCCCACTATTGAGAATCTAAATGAATATAAATGTTGAGATAATAAATTATCTGAAGAAAAAGTAACTTTGAAATGAAGATAAATAAGTTACTTTTTCAATAAAACTGGATTTTTATTTCTGGTTAGATAGGAGAAAGAAAAATTAAGTAACTGTTGTGATTAAATTATTAAAGTAGAATAATTTAATGACTTTAAATTGTAGTAGCTAATAAAATAAATTGCTTGAAACAATTTTTATTTTTATTTATTAGTAATGAGACTGATCCGGAGAAAATTTAGATATTGAGATTTAAATGACATAGAGTGACGTTGAGGAGCAGTGACGTCAAAGTGTGTGACGCTAGTTAGTGGAATGGATCAGTAACGATCTATAACGTCGAAAGAGTCAGACGTTCGTTAGTGTTGGTAGCAGTTGGTC
>JAFIDM010118127.1:0-18849 GCA_023159025.1 Thereuonema tuberculata
GTAAAAGATTTGTTCGGAATAGATTAAGAGCTTTGATTAAAAATTCTTACTTATGCGAAGAAATATATCATTTCTTGTATTATTCTAACCTAGTTGTAGAATTACAATATCTAATTTTATAAACATTTTATAATTTTTAAAAAGAACAGAGCATTTTTCTTATATACCTCTTTAAGAAATCCTCATTATTATCTCAAATCGATCTTATATAGTTGTTTTAATTCTACACTTCCAAGTATCACTTACAGAAACATTAAAATACATGTGAAAAAATATTTAAATCCTACAAATAATAAAAGTATTTCAATTTCTTGAAATTCAAGTCATTGATAAAAGTATATTCAGAATTTGATGATAAGCTTTCTTTATTATTACACTAATACAACAATATTATGAATTCCATTTGAAATTCAAGCAGTTCCTAAATAATATGAAATTTCAAAGAATTTTGCAATTTCGAAATTTTGTTTTATAGATGAATAAACCTGAATCAAATCTTAATCTTCATTCACAAAATCTCCAAAAACAATCTCCAATAACATAACACGGAAAATATCGTCCATCTCATCAAGGGACTTTATCCAGCGAAATACAACAAAAAAGAAAAGGAAAAGACACATCGTCTTCTTCCCATAGAATCTAAACGAAAATTTAATTTAATTTAATTTAATTTAATTTAATTTGAATCAAATCTTGCATGTAATTCAACCTAACCCTAACTCGGCTATCCGATTACTCTTATGAAATTTAAAATCTTACCAATTTGGAATCAAAATCGGAAAAAAATTAGGACATCAGAAACTCCTAAAATTTTCAACGAAAACTGCCATTTAATTATTTTCCATTTTGCTATTTTTTTTTCGTAATTTCTTTTGAAATATTCTATTGAAATTTAAGCCAAGGTGTTGCTAAGCGACCATGTTGTGGTAGAAGCAATGCTATTTCGAATGCATTTCTTTAAATACTAGAATATAACAAAAGTGCAAATCATATATAGTCTTGTATTTACCGTTATTTCATTGTTACAGGTACTGATGTTTATTCTTACTGCTTGTGACATCGTTTGCATTCTTTGTCATTAACCATTAAACATATTCACAGAATTATCTTTGTTAACGTAATAACGGCAAACAAAACTAATCTGATGGCCACTAATACTTATGGTTTTGTAGTCATTCTTGCAGAAAGTAATAATTAGTGATGCAACAATCTTTGTGAAGGCAGATATCCTTAGAAATACCTTTGCCGTTGAAGAATGATTCTTGTTATCATATGCAAGTTCCCAACATAGCTAGGGGAGGGGGTCCCTAGGAAATCTAGAACTGTTAGGGTTGAACTCCTCGTTGTTTTTGTTTTTTTAATGAGGGATCAAAATTCTTATTATTCTGCTATTATTATGATTAATGATAATGCCAATGACACTTTCTCTTTGCAACTGTGACATTCTAATCACAATGGGATTTAATCCACATACCGCGTGATCCAAAAGTAACTAAAAATTTCAAAATACAATTATTTGTGGAATACTGATAGTAGAAAAATGTTGTTCGTGTATGCTATATATATTGAAATGAGAAACAAAATTAAGGAAATGATGATTGTCGAAAAAAGGTTTTAAAAAAATGGCGATTTTAAAATGCATTTATAATTTTTTTGGCAGAATGAAAAGCTAAAAAATATAAATTAGTTAGTAATTATTTTCTAATTTTGTTATCTTCACAACTATGTTTGGGTTATTAATTCCTATGAGTTCAATATATCATTCTTGTCCTATCCAGATCGTTCCATGGAAGTTCTATCTTATCTATCAGAAGTTATTGCGAAATTCTTTTAAAAAAGCCAAAGAAAACATTGATTCACGCATCATGAAAACTCAGAACAGTTGGTAACTATCTATAGAAACTGTCATTAAACTTACTGTCATTAAAAATCAAAGAGATAAGACGGAAAGAAATATGACATCATTATTTGCAAACGGAATGCAAAGCAAAATATAGCTGTACAATACTGGAAAAATGTAATAATATGTAAGAGAAAAACATGTAATTCCGTACATTCGCATATATAGGGGGAGATGGAGGAGTTGGTAGGGATTGGAACCCTATCCATTCCATCTGAAAATAGAGAAAAATCTTTGAATTTTCAAGCTGTTATATGGTTGGAAAGGTCACTGCTTTTTTAGTAATTCCCCTCCCATTCGCAAAAGTATATAACTTTGTTTTTTGATGTAGGATTATCATAAACTTCCCATTTCAAAATCCTAGGTAATATTATGAAAATTGTTAATTTCTTTAGCTTTAGAATTTATTTGTTTTCTCACAATTTGTAATTGATTATTTCTGTAGATATGTTTAAGTTGACGTCGTGCCAATGTATTGTTGTGGCACACACTCACCATCTCTTTTGTCATGCTTGACACTTGATTCTTGTACATAATGTATTGTTAAATTGTTCTTCTTGTTTTTACGGTTGCTAGGCTGCAATGAGTTTGATGTGTGTTTTAATAGAAAAATAACATAATAAATAGGTTGCTTGATCTGTAAGCTTGCGTTAATTGTCAGATCCTTTTATAAGTTTAAGTTATTAATTATTAATTCAATATCAAAGCCTGTACACCTGAATAATTTACTAACTTGTTTAATACAATAAAGATACACACGACCAAGGTTTCAGTTACTTATGAACCGTAACTATTTTCAAGTGATTAATACAAAAGAAAAGTCGGTTTTTATAACGATTATACAAAACAATAAACCAATGAAACAGCAATGTGATCCTTGCGTCCCTGTAGCGGGGTGCTGACATCTCATTAGCATACATTATGGAAGCTTGGGGAACCTTGTGGACAGAATTTGAACTAAAGATGTAAACAGCTCCACGTGTTGATTCTTAACATTAAGCTTTTCGGATCCAGCAGAAAAGGAATTCAATCTCCAATGGAAGTTTAACTTGTTAAGCCAAATCATAAATTTTTATGGCTGCTGAATCTGTATGTTATTTTTTGTTTTAACTAATTCTCATGATAACTGCTTTTGAGAATTAGGTGGCTTGCATCAATGATTATGAGATTAGGCTTAATCGTTGCGTCGTCATTGAGTCCATGTCAGCCATGTTGGATACAGTCAGCGAAAGGAAGAAGGATCCCGTAAAAGGCAAGAGGACATATAACCAGATTAATGTCTGCGAGGCATTGGAGAAATTACATTGTGTGCAACGTTAGAAGAAAAACTGTAAGTGACTTTTATTCTTTTTCCAGTTTCTTTGTAAAGGAAGATCGAACGCAATCACATCGAGTTTAAAGAAATAATTTCATAGACTCCTACAAGAAAGAAGAAATAGACTCTTTCAGTTGACACATTACAAAGAAATATATATTTGTTGACAAATGTAATGAATACTTATTCACACATTTATTTAATGTAATATTTCTATTTGAAGGTATATTTGAGACATTAATGCAAAGATTAGTTTTTAGCATTATTTATAGTGATCATTTAAAGATTATTTGAGTATACCATAGTTTATTGAATAGTCATTTTGGGGAAGGTAAACTATTGATATCTATTTATCTGATTTGCTGTTAGTACATGCATGAATTAAGAATCATATGTATGTTTAGTTATTGGAGCAATTTATATTCCATTACCTTTTATTAATGACAGTAAATTTATTAAACAATTTATTTGTTGATACTCAAGTATTGTGGTCTTATGGTTCATTTTAAGATAAATCTGATAGTGACACTTATTATCTAAATTCTTATAATCCTAATATTTTAAATACTCTGCTAGACAACTTATATTACTACGGTTGTTATTAATTATATATCATTTTATTATAATAATATTTTTCAAGAATCATTGCTTATCCAAAAAGTGCTAAAGTATTATTTATCAAGTGTTTGAAAAGAGGACGAAAAATTCACTAAAAAAATTGGTGATTTAAATTATCAACAAGCAGATTCAAATTTTCCAATTCTTTCAAGGAATTTTAAAATTGAGATTAATAAATTGATGAATTACAACCTAACCAGAAAATTGAAATTATAATCAGTAAAGGATGAGTTTCAAAATTACAAACTATCATTTCATATGAGGGATAGATATATCCTTACCCGGAATTTCATGTTTGCTGACACTGAATTTTATGAATAATTCCGAAATTAATGAAAACCAAGCACATTACCGTTGGCATATCAAGTTCGAAAGTCCAAATTGAAAGCGTCATGATTTTAATTTTCTTTTGCTCTTCCTCCCCCCTATTATTATGGACTTTTGAAAGTTGCTCTGGAAATCCTCCGGAGATTTCAACTTTCTTTAAAATTTTAAATCTCTTGAATAATCACTTTTTGGGTTCTTGGACTCATTGTTAACTGATATTTTGATACCTCTTAGCTGCGTGTTCAAACCCAGAATCTCACATTGGATAAGGATGTTACATTGGTTAACCTAAACGTATCTTAATTTCAGCTTCCTAGGTTAAGCAGCTGTTGAGATAAAGTGATTTGTGTTTTGACAACAGTCTTGCAATAATGTTTTAAGTGAAGGTTCTTATGTGGGTCAAATCAACAATGATGTCTCAATCAACTTTGAAATTTAAGATAAAACAAGCAGATACATTTCTTGAATTTACACTTTTATTCAAGAGCTTCTCTGTTTTAGCCCTTTTACTATATAATATACTTTAAAAAAATCTAAGAACTTTGAAAACGATGATTCCCTTTGAAAGACAAAATCCTTTGAAATATATTTTAATCTTATCTGTTTCATTTAAACACTGCTAAAATCTTACACCAATTAACTTATATTTAGTCTTACGTTGTTTAAATGTCACGCATAAGCTCTATCCGTTTTTTGAGACCTACATTATGGTCATACAAAATTTCGCTTTTTCATTTTTTGTATTGTTTTATATGTGTTGGGTGATCCAAGTGATGAACGAAGCTATCCTGCAGAGTTTCTTCACACATATTTTCCGGCATGCCACCCCATGAGGTGACCCTCAAGAAAGAATCAATTGTGATGCAACACAGGTAATATCATCACTATTCCCAGAGTCGATTTTCTACGGAGTGATGCTAATTTACCATTTACAGTGAAATTGCTTTCTAAATGATGAAAGAAATTAAAATGGTTAAATGTTATTGGTAAACTGAGAAGAGATACCTACTTAAAGAAAATAAAATACACTAATAAATTACTTTTGTAAAATACAATAAATAATTCAGTTTTGTAATTTTAGAAGATTTAAAAATTATCGTCTGACAAAATCAGAAAATTATTGGGTTGGTCAAAAAGTTCTGGGTTAGTTTTTCTGGGTCTTTTATCGGGGAAGGTGGAGATCGGGCTGATGAGTCCCAAGTAGGACGAAACGGCCGTTCGCGATTCCTTCCCGATAATCAAACCAGAAAGGCAATTTGGTTAGATTTGTGCTGAAAAATTATTTTATGTTTTATTTAATTTAACCAATTTTATACCACGTTAAACTTTATTAACTTATGTTTCTTTATATTAAAATAACCTACAGTCCTATAACTTAGTAGGAAGAAGTTCTTGGTTGTGATAATTAGAACAACATTTATTGTTGATGTTTTTTGTTCTGCGTGGGTCACTGCCAGGTGTGACGGTGACCTCCACTTAAATATCTTGCTTTTCTGGGTCTTTTGTTGGGGAAGGTGGAGATCGGCCTGATGAGTCCCAAGTAGGGCGAAACGGCCGTTCCCGATTCCTTCCCGATAATCGAACCAGAAAGGCAATTTGTTTAGATTTGGGCTGAAAAATTATTTCATGTTTTATTTAATTCAACCAATTTTATAGCACGTTAAACTTTATTAACTTATGTTTCTTTATATTAAAATAACCTATAGTCCTATAAGTTATTACGAAGAAGTTCTTGGTTGTGTTAATTAGAACAACATTTATTGTTGATGTTTTTTGTTCTGCGTGGGTCAGTGCCAGGTGTGACGGTGACCTCCACTTAAGTATCTTTCCTTTCTGGGTCTTTTGTTGGGGAAGGCGGAGATCGGCCTGATGAGTCCCAAGTAGAGCGAAACGGCCGTTCTCGATTCCTTCCCGATAATCGAACCAGAAAGGCAATTTGGTTAGATTTGTACTGAAAAATTATTTAATATTTTATTTATTTTAAAAATTTATTTTTAACAATTTACCTTAACCAATACTAGAATTCTTCCTATATTTATTTGCTTAACTTGTGCTACGGCAATAATAAAAACCCCATGCACTGACCGAAAGACCATCGTTATAAGATTCTTCTTTTTTTAATATCAACATGCTGTCCTGCACGTGTGACGAAATAAGTTAAAAAGTTAGCTTCTCCAAATTGCTTGGTTTTTGAATTAAAATTTTTGGATTGATTTAAAATAATTAAAGATTATTTTTTTTGTATAAAATTTGAAGTAAACATTGAATAACTCACCAACATTAAATCAACTAATTTTTTTTTACAAAAAGACATTTGTTAGTGTATTTTTAAAATTAAATTAAATTACTCTTTAAAATGTTCTCTCTCCAACTCTCCGCTTTCGCCACTTTGGTGACAAAAAAACGACAACGTTTTTTTTGCCATTAATAGTATGATAAGCAGGTGCAAATGATAAACAGCGCTTGATTGGGATGTTTTGAGTATGTCGGCTATCTCTAGCTTGGTTTAACATTGATTGTTCTCAATTAATGTCTCGATTTAATGGCTATCAACTTCAATTTGTCCCTCCGACCGTGGAGCATCGTCCAGCGAGAAAGGTCCGGGTGTTGGTCGGGGTGGGACACTTCAGCCTTTGTGTTGGCTTCCTCCCACCCAAGTGTGGTGTCCCTGTCCCCCATAGGAGAGCGAATTTTTCGCTTTACACAATATTTGTGTTGTTCTTATTTTCACCAACAGGTAGATATTGGGTTTTTCAGGGGTTTTACCCCTTTTCAACCCCTTTGGTGGGGGTGGGGGGGGGGTTCGGATTCTAAGGTAGCCTATCTTTTCCGCAGGGTCCTAAAGATAATTCTGCAAAGTTGGGTCCAGATAGGTCAAAGGGCCTAGGAGGACAAAGAAAGATAGATCCTTTCTTTATAAAGGACAAAGAAAGATAGAAAGAAAGAAAAAAGAAAGATACATTCATTTTTATATATAAAGATTCAAAGTATTAATAGAAAAAAAACATAGTAGTAAAAGGTTATTTTTATTATTATATAAAAATACTGTTATTATACTGGTATTCGTTCAGAGTGTTGTACAATGCTTGAACAACAAAAATTATAATAGCTTGAATGTTTAATACCTATAGATGCAGAACTAGCAAGAGTGCATAAGGTCGAAAGAAAAAATCGATAATTTCAAAAAAAAAAAAAAAAAAAAAAACCCGCAAGAAATAATGAAACTCTAATTCTGAGTTTGATATCACTATTAACTCGATGGCTGTCGTTTTTCCGTTACGGCGTGAAACTCAGTGACCATCACCGGTTTTAGAACCACGATTCCTGGACCATAAGCTGGGAGGAAAAGTTTAATTCAACCTTTTCCCCACAGAGAGCATTAATATCAGCATGTTTTAGACATTACAAATCACGGATAGGCCTAACTAATAAATATAAATAACATTCTGAAATTTATAATAATAAATTTAAACTTCTTATAAACTTTATATCATGGCCGTTGAACAGCCTTACGAAATAGTAGGCCAAATCTTCAATGTTATATATTTTCTTTGATATATTTTTATCCCTATATATTTGAAAATGTATTCATATCAAGAAAGAATATTCTTGTAAATAGAGCTTAAATCTATCGCATCCTCAGCCGCCTTGATAATTGTATTGAACATCTTTAAATCCTAAATATAACGCTTAAGTCAAAATATAAGTTAAAATATAATTTTGAAGTATTGGCTTATTAACTAACTTCTGTCTATTCAAAGGAAGTGGTCACGTGGGCAAAGGTTAAACGCTGGCCTTTGAAAATAATATTTTCCTGTTTTCTGATTAAAAAACAAATTTAAAATGGGTTTGAAAAACTGATAAAAATATAGCAATAGATATGTTGATAAGGTATAGATAAATAAGGCTTCAGAATTATAATAATACAAGAATAAAATTAAAATTTATTTTATTTTAGGTCAGATTTTTTTTTGTTTTCAACTAATCGTTATTTACATTGAATCAGCATTTTAATAAAATAGAGAACCATCTAAAAATAACTTATTTATTTTGCTAAACTATTGCTTTGTTGAAGATAAATGAAAATCGTAAAAATACATAGCATATATAAAAAGCAGAGTATCTAATTTACTTCTTTATATTTAAGAAATAAAGGAAAAATTAGAGTAAGAAGTTGTTTTAATGGACAGATATTAGCAACGACTTCGGAAATAGGCCATGACGCTTGCTTTAATTGAAAATGCTTTTAGAGTCCATCCGTTTAAGTCATGAAGTCACTAATCTTGTTACATGGCATCACCGGTTCCTAGGGCCATTGCTGGAACTTTACAGGGTGACTGCATACCGTATAATATTTTTATGTTATGGAGTATGGGAACTTCCTGGCCACCCTTTAGAATAATCCAGTTTTATAGTTGGAGGTTTTTGTCGTTACTTTATTCTTTGAGAAAAACAAAAAAAATGTACTTCTAATCCAAAAGCACTGAAGATTTTAGGAATTCTTGAATTCTTTTGTTTTTTTTCCTTACTTTTGAGAATTTTACTTATTAGAAAAAATAACGAAGCTAGCTCTTTTTTGTATCTCTTTCAGGATTGTATTACCATACCACCAGATCTCGACAGCAATAGGAACTATTGATTTTCGCACTATGTATTTAATTTTCAATAATATTGGAAGTTCTGATTTCACTTAATGATTCTCATTTCTTAAGTACAACAGTACTAATATTTGGTAATAATGATTTATTTATTTATTGACTTCAAAATCTGTAGACAGAATTCATTTCGGAAAAGAATTTAATCCGTTTATGTTAGAACTGGTGCGGTTTGAAAACATATATCCAATAAATAATTAACAATAATAATGTTTTTGAGTATATTGAGAACAATCAATAATTTCTATTGTATTTCTAATGTTAATTCCACTTTTTCTTTAGCAGTTTCTTTAATAAAATTGAAGGAATAAAAATATATTTGTTTAAAATTCGCCAACGCTTTTATTTTCTTGACTTTTTTTATATTTTGTACCTTACAGAAGAAATTTGTTTTTTTCTTCAAATTTTTCTTCATTAGATTACATGTCAACTCCTGTTATAGATGTACAGCATCTCTTAAGTATAAAGTATTGAGGTGCCAATAAATTAAAATTAAGGTCCATCATATCTGCAGTTTGAAGACCTTAACAAGGTTATGAAGTTACTTTGCTGGCAATTTTTTGAAAACCAGGAAGAAATCTTTTAATTTGAACAGCACATTTTGTGTTAAAATATTTTTATATTTCAATTGTAGAAATTTTTTTAAACCTTTATTTCTGCATTAAGCAGTACACTAAGATCTCTATCAATGCTTTTGGTACTTTCGGATTAAAAGTACAATTTTTTTGTCTTCTCAAAGAAAAAAAACCCACAAAAAACCTCCTACTGTAGTTTTTGACTGCTCCACTGCTCCAGATTTAACTGCTATATCAATTCAGTCTTCCTTTTGTATTGCAAAAAGGCTTGCTTCTCCTTTTGATAATTTAGATACATATTTAAGACTTGCCTTGCATTCTGTAAATTCTGGACAACAATGTCATGCAGCATTTAAATAGCATGCTATTGCATTAAATATGTGTCCGGTTACCGATTGGTAAAACACTTGACTGCTCGCTAAAGGAGCTGGATTTAATCCTTGGCGGAGGATGGGGAATTTTTTTTCCGTACTTTCTGCTCCTTCACACGGTCATAGATTTTACCCAACCCTCTTTAATATGAATATAGATTTCTTTCACAGCTGTTAAATGCTGGCAGATGTCGGATTGACCACCTAATCACAACTGTGTCTCGTTGGTTAGGAAACCCTTATCCTCCGCGTCCCTAAAGGCCAAATATCGATCTACAATGGCTTAGTTTAACTCGACTTGTGCTACATTTTAATATTGCTACATTTCCTTCTTGCAGGTTCTTTAAGTCTTACCAAAACTTCTCAAAATACTTGTAGTTTTATTTGTTTAATAAAGAGATAGTAATAAATTATTGTACTACAAGGAATATCTGTTCAGATATGTTTTTATTTCGATTATAAAGTTATTATCAATATGCTAAAAAAATTTTATTTATTTCTTTTCTAGATAAAAGCTGTAACTGGATGAAGTAACGTGGTCTCTTTATTTATGATTACACTTGGGATTCGGTCAACTTTGTGGGTTGGCCCTGGTAGGCAAAGGCCTTACTACTCTGTAGGCGATGGGGCGGGCTGGAACTGGCATATTTCTTTGACATCTCGAACCTTGACTTGGCTCTTTCAAAGCGGGCTGATCTTCCTCTGCTGCACACTTCCCCTTGTGGCACCCATACACCATCTTATATTCTCCTAGCGGAGTCTTCTTAATCTCTCCCTTGCACATGGCCTTTGTCAAGGATCCTCGGATGGCACAGTTCAATTCTGCATCCTCCAGGAAAACTTCACAGTTTTGTCTGATGTAGCAGAAGATGCATTTAATCTTAGCCCCGTTGTCACAATTTATGTTTCGATTTGCTTCCATAACCAGAGGGTACATGGTGTCAATCACTACTTTGGGTCATTCTTCATCTTTGGATTTATCTGCTCCATAAGGATACATATGCGCTCTACTTTCGTTGGCTCTGATTCTGAATTGTGCTGAATTTGAAAATATCAATATAGACCTGTTATACACAATTTTTTAGATGAGATCAACAGAACCTGTACTTTTACTATCTTTCTAAGTTGATAAAATTACAATCTAGTTTCAAAAGTAGCTTTAAATGATACTTTAATTTTTATGAACAACTCGATTTTTTTTAATCGTAATCTTTTACCATTAAAAAAATGCTACATATAGTGAGCTGGAATATTGATGTAACGGAATAAAGAAGATATACATGGTGATTCAAAAATTCCTTTACATACTTCAAAGGTGGGTCAGGAATACAAAAACAAACCGTAACTCACAGTCGAACGGTTGACCGACAAAGGCCACACGAAGGTGCTAGAGGGTGCTGTTTGGCAGCACATTCAGTTGGGCAGTGTGAATCATCGTCATTTGAGACGTTGTACAAGTAGGATGTATAGCTTCACTAATGCTCAGAGGGTAGATGTGCCCTTAGCCTATGGGGCAGCGAACGAAAACGGACCAGTCACTCTACGTTTGTATCGTTAAAGATTCCCGACAGACATGTGCCCACCCATTAATCGTTTATGCAGAGATTGTGTGAAAGTGGATCATAACTCGGAAACACGATATGTTTGTGTACACCCTACTGTCGTATTGTAAACATAGAGCTAATAAACATAGTCTAACATACTTGTCTTATTTCTGAACCTTAGTGTACCTTCTAGCACATTTAGCTGGTGTTTGCGGACATACATTCCACTATGAATACGGTTGATTTTGTATTCCTGACCTACTTTTAAAGTGTGTACAGAGGATTTTGAATCACTCTGTATAGCAATAATACCCACTTAAACAATTACAATATATATAAAATTGTAACACACATACGAGCAATTACTAGATTAGAAATTTATCTTGATTGATTTTAGTGTTTTTATCACCTCTTAAAAATTGTCATATGAATTTAGAATCACCTTGTATGATCATGAAAACAAGAATTGTAGCTTTACATCTTTAAATGTAACCCCAGATACTTGATTTTTCAACAAAACGGTATAAAAAAACAAAACAAAAAACTTTTTATGTGCAATAATAAGCTTAAGAGATCAGACAGTACTTAGTTCTACAGTAATAATGGCGAATAGAAGTATTTCTTTGCAGAATACTACACACATATTTAACTAATACATATGAACTCTCTATGAAATGAGTGTTATTTTTTTTTCTAAAAATTTAATTTTTTAAAATGGCCTAGCATTACCAAATTATTAATTAACTTCTGTAATTAAGAAAAATAATGATTGATTTTTGATTTTTATGGAATTAAAAGATTCTGAAAAAACATTAAATGAATATCTAGCAACTGTTCTTTATCATTAGACTAATACAACAGTATTATTGCTTTGAAATTCAAACCATTCCAAAAAAAAAATCAAATCTGAAAGAATTTTTCAATTACGAAATTTTGTTTTGTAGATGAATAAAACTGAATCAAATCTTGCATGTAATTCAACCTAACCCTAACTCAGCTATCTGATTACTCTATGGAAATTTAAAATATGACCAATTTGGAATCAAAATCCTAAAAAATAAGAAATCATAAGCTCCTCAAAATTTTCAACAAAAAATGCCACTTAATTATTTTCCATTTTGCTTTTTTTTTTGGATAATTTCTTTTGAAATGTTATACCGACATTTAAGCCAAGGTGTTGCTAAGCGACCATGTTGGGGTAGAAGCAATGTTCTTTCGAATGCATTTATTTAAATACTAGAGTACAACAAAAGTGCAGTTCACCTATAGTCTTGTATTTATTGTTACTTCAGTGTAACAGGTACTGATGTTTATTCTTACTGCTTGTCACATCGTTGGCATTCGTTGTCACTGACTATATAAACATATTCACAGAATTATCTTTGTTAACGCAATAAAGGTAAACAAAAACAAACTGATGTCCTGTAATACTAATGGTTTTGTAGTGATTCTTGCAGAAAATAATTATTTCCCACTGAGAAGGGAGATATCCTTAGAAATACCTTTGCCGTTGAAGACTGTTATCTTTGTTGTTGATTCTTGGTATCTATGCAAGTTCCCAATGTAGGTAGGGGAGGGGGTCCATAGGAAATCTAGATCTGTTAGGGCTGTACTTTGCTTGTAAATATAATGGGAAGAGGGGATCAAAATTCTTATTATTCTGCTTTTATTATTATTAATGATAATGCCAATGACACATTCTATTTGCAACTGTGATATTCTAACCACAATGGCAACTCATTCACATACCGCGTGATCCAAAAGTAACTGAAAAATTGAAAAAACAATTTGTGGAAAACTGATAGTAGAAAAATGTGGATTCAACAGAAATGCTCGTAATGATGCGGGATTTTGTGTCAAAACAACGAAACTTTATTTAATGCTTTATGGCATCCGACCATCAGACGGCGCCACAGTTAAATAGTAGAAAATCTGTTCTTACAGTTACTTTGCATTTCTTTCGCCGCATCTGCATTTATCACGTCATACTTTTCATCAGTCAAGAATGCAACTGCCATGACTACCATGGCTGCAATTAGTAACATACAATGACAGTCATTTTAGCCTCTGTATGCATTAAACAAATCTCACTGGAAACTAGTTGCTAAGCAACAAACAAAGATTGTTGCACTGTTATTTAAATTGGGCCAAAAAGAACACAAACTAAGATGGAATCTCTTTCCTGGCCAAACCTTGGGGAAAAAACTAGTGCAAGGACCCTAAACTTCGGTTTGAAGGTCCTTGATTAGACTTGACAGAGCTCTCTCTCTCTCTAATCCTACGCCAGACTCGGCGTTCGGAGCGCGGGAGATCACGGAGGTTCTTCCTTGACCACGGGACGAAGTTGGGGCCGGGTCGATGAGCCACAGCATTTATCAGTGGATACGGCCACTTCAGGAAACATTTGAAAGTAGGAGGTGTACTTCAAGAAGACATCAGCTGCAGATAATGCGGGCAGTCGCCGGAGAGAGCCAAGCATTTAATCCTGGACTGCGAATCCATAACCTTAGGAGAAGAAGGGTATTTAAGGGTAAACAGCCGGGAGATGAATTTGACGCAAGTTTGGGGGAGTAAGATACTGGAACTTATCAAAGTTCACTGGTATGGGGATCTCCCCAACATCGCGAAAATGGGAGCACAATAAATCTTTTAGGTTGACGTGCGCGGGGTCTAGAACCCTGATCCCACTATTTATCTAATCTAATCTTGTGGCAAGAAAGATTATGAGCTTTCACAAAGAAACACAAATATTTGAAAGAGAAAATAAAAGCGTAAGAAAATAAAAAAATATTAAAATAGTTGAAATCGTTTTTCCATTTAAAATTGATTAAGAATGTACGTTAAAAGTTAAGATTAAAACTATTTAACGAAAACTTGAATCAAATCAATTTGTCTTACGGGAGTTAGACTAACAAATTCTTGTTACAATTTGCAACAATTTTGACTTTTTCTTATTTTTTGTTAATTACTTTCTATAAAGAATTAAATTTACGATTATTTGTTGTTTAGAAGCATTATAAAGCCGTCAGTAAAATAAATTTGATAAAGTTTACATATTTCGAAAAGCACTTTTCTGAATCACATTTTTTTATTGTTTTCTTCAATATTTATAAATGAGGAAGTTTGTTTCTTTGTTCGCTATTCACTCCTTTGAACGATGCGCAATTCCTATTTTGGATCCTCCGGAAAAAACAGGCTACAATGAAAGACGGACACATCTTCCCCTCCTTGTTTATTTAATCCCTTTAATTTTCAGTATTGACTTCAGTATTAACTCACTTCTGTCTAATCAAAGGAAGTGGTCATGTGGCGCAACGGTTAAACGTTGGCTTTTGAAAACAATAATATTTTGCCTGCGTTTCTGAGTACAAAAATTTTAAAATGGGTTTGCAAAACTGTTTAAAAAGTAGCATTAAAAATGTTGATATGTTACAGATAATAAGGGCTTCAGATTTATAATAATACAACAATAAAATTAAAATATTATTTAGATTTTTCCCTATTTTTAACTAATCGTCATTTACATTGAATCAGCATTTTTATAAAACAGGAAACAATCTAAAAATAACGTACTTATTTTGCTAAAATATTGCTTTGTTACAGACAAATAAAAAAGTAAAAATCGATATCATATCTAAAAAATAGCTTATCTAATTTACTTCTTAATATTTAAGAAATAAAGGAAAAATTAAAGTAAGAAGTTGTTTTACCAGGGATTTGGTAAATACATTGATTCAGCAGTAAGTCATCCTCATTTGTTGTTAAGGAGGACATCAACAGAACTTCTTTTCTTGTGGGTGTGGCTTTTGGTTCAACGCTCCTTTCATCTAACAAGGGAAGTCCGTGACCTCGAACGCTGAGATCTGCACCAAAATGTGCTGAGAATAGAAATCGCTCATCCTAAAAAAAGTGGTGTGAGTAATTTCCATGCAAAACTTTGCTGCTGTCTGCTAGCGCCATTTGACGGTGGTATGTTATACACACTGACACGTACTCAATCTCAAAATATACTAAACTCTTGATGTTTACTTCTTTAGGCAATATAAGCTCTACATGAGAAGAATTATTGATTTTGTAAGACCTCAGAGTGAAAAACCACAAGAAAAGTTACAGCGTTTCACCATCAGACTTCACTCTGTGCTATACAATCAATTTTCTGCACCGATTTGGGTAACATTTGGCTTTGCCAGGAGATGTCTTATATTCTTAGTTTCGTGCCATTCGGTTTTATACAATATCAATTCTCTGGCTCCAGACGCAGCTACAATAATGCTTAAAAACAAGTAGACCATCAATTATTGCAAATGATGAACCCCAACCAGTCACAGTATCCGAGGGTTTGGTTAGCCCATGTAATTTTATTAGATATACTGCGAATGTTTAGGGTTCGTAATTTGACAACGACTTGTCGTAATTTCCATTGAAATTCATTTGCGGGTTCTTATTTCAATTTACTCCGGATTGACAAATGAAGAGTGAGAAAGCCACACCTCATCACTTTTGAATTATCTTCAAGCATCCATGTTGGCAATGTAAGAATAGTATCCTCAACCCATTGTGCAGGGACATCCATGTCGAGTTCTTGGCCATCATGTTTCTCAGTTTCTTTCTTCAGTGAAACAATGTCGGTTTTATTTATATTATCAGAATTAGAAACGGTTTCTCTGTTGTTGAATTATTTTTATAGCAAACGTCATGGTCGCTGCATTGTCAACTCACACACACACTCAAAATTTGATGTAAATATTAAAAAAAAATTAAACTTTTGAATTTATATTAATAAAACAATCTGGAGCAGTGGAGCGGTCAAAACCTTGTGCGCAGTGGCTCCTCACCAGCTCCGGACAGAAACCCATTGCTCCACTGCTCCGTGCTCTAGCTGCAGGCTCCGTTCCAAAGCCCTGGTTTTTACCATAGGTTTTTATAGTAAGATATTAGCAACGACTTCGGAAATAGGCAATGACGCTTGCTGTAATTGAAAATGCTTTCAGAGTCTATCAGTTTACGTCATGTAGTCCCACATCTTGTTACAAGGCATCACCGGTTCCTAGGGCCTTTGCTAGAACTGTACAGGATGACCGTATACGCTATTTTATAATTATATTAAGGAGTATGGGAACTTCCTGGTCACCCTACTGGTCACCTTACAAAGTTCTTTTTATCTATGTGAAGAAAAAAAAATGTGCTTTTTATTCGAAATCACTCAAGATTGTTAGAATTCTTCCATAGTGTTTTTTTTCCTTACTTGTTGAGAATTTTAATTTATTAAAAATCAAAACGAAGCTAACGGGTTTTTTGTATATTTTGAAATATTTTGTATATTTGGTAAAAATGATTTTATTTATATATTGACTTCATATTCTATAGACAGAATTCATTTCAGCAGTTCAAATTCTGTTCTTTGTTCTTACGTCGTTTTATGTTTAACTAATTAAACTAATTTAACTAATTTAACCGAAACTAATTTAACCCGTGTTAAGTACGAACTAATGCGGTTTGAAAACGTATATCCAATAAATAATTAACGTTAATAATGTTTTTGAATATATCAAGCATAAACATGTCATTTTTTAAAAAAAAAATAATCAAAAGAATTTTCGACTGATTGCTAAAACGAAATCTGGTTGAAGTTATATCATTAATGTTAATTCCACATTTTCTTTCCCAGTTTCTTCAATAAAATTGAAGGAATGAAAACAAATTTGTTTAAAATTCGCCAACTAGAATTTTATTTTCTTGCCTTTTTTATCTTCTGTACCTAACAGAATAAATGTGTTTTTCTTCAAAATCATCTGGATTAGATTACATGTCAACTTCTGTAATAGCTGTACAGCATATCTTAAGTCTAAAGTATTTAGGTACGAATAGATTAAGATCCATCATATCTGAAGTTTGAAAACCTTAACAAGGTTATGAAGTTCCTTTGATGTCAATTGTTTGAAAGCCAGGAAAAAATCTTTTAATTTGAATAGCAAATTTTGTGATAAAATCAACTTTATAATTGGCCAAGTTCGTCTGTCTGTCTGTCTGCCCGTCTATCTGTAACTCGATATAATTAAGCTATTGAGATAGATCCAAGGTTCTCAATGGTACCATTGAATCAAGGGTACTTAAATTGGATAAAATATTAGTTCCTTTTTTCATTCCATGGTGTTTCCATGAAATTTTACCCGAATTTCTAACAAAATATTCGTTCAAAACCAAATAATTTTTTTACCACTGCACCGATTTTAATGAAATTTGGCGTACTTACTCAGTTTTTTACGCTGATTTTGAAACTCAAAACCATTTTTGACGTAGAAGCTTCGTTCACAAGTTAAGTGCAGTATTTAGATTATACAAAGGTGAGTTTTAAAAGCCTTTCGGCGTTATGAGTCAAAAATAATAATTATTCTTTTGATAAATTAAACTTTAGATATGGTTGGTATTTCGTTTCCCTTTTTGGGTGGAAAATGATCCTTTAGATTAAACCTCTCAGAACCTATATTACAGGTTTACAGGTAAGAATTACACATAAATAGGTCTGATAAACATTAAAAAAAGAAAAATCAAATCAAATCGAAAAAATATATATATATATATATATATATATATATACATATAAAAAGGCTAAGTTCGTCAGTCTGTCTGTCTGTGTCTGTAAATCGATATAATTAAGCTATTAAGATAGATCCAACGGTTCTTATTAATGGTACCGTTGAATCAAAAGTACTCAAATTGGATGAAAATATTAGTTCATTGTGTCATTCCATGTTGTTTCCATGAAAATTTATTTTTGGGAACTGACCTCGACAACTGAATATCTAACAAAACATACGTTCAAAACCAAATAATTTTGTTACCACTGCATCCATTTTAATGAAATTTGGCATACCTAGTCAGTTGTTTAGCTGATTTGAAAGCTTAAAACCATTTTTGCCGTAGAAGCTTCGGTCACAAGTTAGCGCAGTATTTAGATTACATTTACTTTCTATTTGATAGTTGATAATAAAATGATTTTTCAGATTTTTTTATGCCTGTCAGCCGTCAGGCTTTGCTGCTAGTATTTTTATATTTCAATTGCAGAAGTTATTTTTAATCCTTTGTTTCTGCATTAAGCAATGCACTTAGATCTCTACCAATTCAGTGTTCCTTTTGTATTCCAAAAAGGCTTTCTTTCACTTCTCACAAATTTAGATACAAAGTTAAGACTTTCCTTGCATTCTGTAAATTCTGAAGAACAAAGCCCTGCAGAATGTAAATAGCATGCTACTGCTCTAAATGTGTGCCCGGTTGCCAATTGGTAAAACACTTTGAGTGCTCGCTGAAGGAGCCGGATTTATTACCCGCGGACGAGGGGGATTTTTTTTTTAAATACTTTGCACTCAACCCTCTTTTAAAATGGATATAGATTTCTTTCACGGCTTTTTAATGCGGACAGATATCGAATTGACCACCCAATCACAATTGTGTCTCGTTGGTAATGAACCCTTATCCTTCGGGACCCCAAAGACCACGTAGATCTATCATTGAATATTTTAACTCGACTGCGCTACATTTTATTA